>JAWQUT010000674.1:288133-302078 GCA_033807755.1 Ellobium chinense
TGATAGATAAATAAATAAATAAATAAATAAATAAATAAATAAATAAATAAATAAATAAATAAATAAATAAATAAATAAATAAATAAATAAATAAATAGAAATAAATTACAGGCCATGTTTCAGCAAAACTCCAAACTGATGGTTACTGACATAATTCTATGATTATAAATAAGAGTTCTTTAGGCCACCAGTAAACACTTAGATAAAGTTAAATGTTAAAAATATTTAGATGTTTCTCCGACATAGCTTTCCAGCTTAGCCAGATTTCGTAGTACATCGCCACTCACCACAGCGATGGCTTCAACCTTTTTTGTATTTGTCTAAGTGGCAGTATGTTCAGACATTTAAATAGCAAATCTGTATACTTCACAAACTCGAAAATCTGAATTGGTCCCCTGAAAGACGAAAGTCGTGATGTGCGACTGTAGCTTTGAAAGCACTTTTCTATGAAAGAGTCAGAAATATCACGACCACAGTCAACACATAGCATACCGAGGAATCTCATCGACCAACTGTGAATCTTAATGATGGCTTTTCATGGCGGATACAGATTTCTTCAGCTAATACATGTCTCTTAAATCCAGATATACCTGTGGCCAGGCACATTGTACACTGTCCCTTAATTGAAGCTTTCTAATGATGTATTGTGACACTTTTGTGACACCTCAGTGAAAGCTCAGGAAATGAATGCTGCTACCTGAAACAATATTCTGTGTGGGAAGTACATGGAGATACCTAATGAGGAATACTGAAGTCATGTAGCAGGGTGGAAAAGGTCCAAGGAAAAGGGGAGGGAGGGAGGAGGAGGAGGGGGGTAAAGCCTCATCAAACATGTGATTTTACTTCCACCTTGTGAGCATCTATATTAATAAAACGCTTCTGCCAAATTTGTGTCACAGATGTCTTGAGAACTAGTCTACGTAACGTAAAAACATGCGGTTTTCACTTAAATTCGTAGAAAAATACACGAAAGGTAACTATACACATCAGTCCTCTTTATTTTTTTTACCATTTAAAAAAAAAAAAGAATGTGTATAGCAACGAAATACAATCTCCGATAGATCTTTTCAATCCGCCCAATTCGCCAATCGTCCAACTTTTTCACTGAGTCTAATGCATTCGTCTATGATGCCTTTCGGTGCGCTAGGTATTTTTTCGCCACTGGTGCGTTGCCTGCCTGCCCATTTGTAAAATGGGGTGTTAGTATTGTTCATTATAAAGACTGATGTGAGGGTAGTCAGAGAGGCAGTCTGAAAAACTTGTGACCTATTCATATACCACCTGAAATTTTAGTATATTAGATCATTTACTAAGTGGTTCATTTCTTGAGGAGCCAAAGGGACAGTTCTGAATAGAACTCAGTGAAAGCTGATCTTAATCAAAACTGTATTTTTTTTTGAAAGTCTCTTCGAACTCAAGGACCAGTAATGTGTAATTTTGACTTGTAGTTCATTTTGTGAGATGTTCCAGTTACAGAGTAAATGGAAAATAGATAAAGACATAATGTTCGAGATCGCAAGATCTCACCTTTCTTTGTAGGTTTTTCGCGTTGTCTCAAGCGACAGAGCTCTTAGGAAGCGCCCTATCTGAATGCTGGTAATTTCATGTTAATTTGGATAAGTTATAACTATCTGCGAATGCCCAATAAGCAGGGATACTATTTTTCCAAAATGTGATTTCCTACGCATTTATATTACGTGCCCTTAAGTTAGCTCATCCCTTCCACTGCCAGCCCAGTCTATCTCCAGGCCCTGGTATCTCTTCCCTTTTGGGGTGAGAAGCGGCCGCGAAATCTCAAGACGAGATCCCGCTGTTCTGTTTATCCAGCTCCACATGCGGCCCGAAGATATCTGAAGATAGAACTGCCAAAGAGCAAGAAGTAGACGCGATATGAAGAGTGCTTCTAGATTTTTTTAAAAACAGCATCTAATTTTTTTTTTTTTTGCGATATCATCCCGAAGATACTGAGTGTCTTTCTGTCTCATCTCTTACTTTACATATTATACCAACTGACACTTTTCTCGCTGGCACAAAATGAAGGGACAGAATGATACTCCCTCTCTGGGCATAAGAAATTACCATAGCTTTCACACTACAACTGTTTTTAGCCTCTCTGAGCCATGGTTCCTTGTTGGTTACAGCCATTTATAAGAGGTTCAGCGATGTTCACAACTTCTTGATCATTTACAACATTCGAAACGTCGATGAAAATGTTCTTTAAATTCAGATCCCTGGAAACTGCAGAGAGTTTCCAGTGGCGTTCTCAAAGATGGGAGCATTCTGGAAATCTGTAAAAAGCTCTATCCAGGATGATAACGACATAGTAGTTAATGCAGTTAGGAACATCTGGCCTNGTATTTTTCTACGAATTTAGGTGAAACCCGTATGTTTTTACGTTACGTAGTTCTCAAGAAATCTGTGACACACATTTGGCTGAAGCGTTTTATTAAAGATGATGTGTCTGACTGGATTCTACTATCTCTCCTGAATTGCTTTACCGAAATAAGGGTAGACATTTATTGTGTCGTAACTTGTGGACTAAAATAGACATTCTGAAATTTCTTAAGTTTGTATAAATTTAACGCGTACCAGAAGCGATTATTAAATGAAATTTGAAGACCACACAATCAGCAAGAAAGATGAAGTACAAAGAGGCGTGTCGCAATGTCGTAAAATTTCCATTCTATTAATACATGTAAGGTCCAGACAGACCCTGGTTGTAGATTTCAACTAGGAACATCGTTCTCGCCTCTTCTAGTATGAAAGGATTGGGGCTTTACTTGTTCCAAAACGTTGTTGGGGCAGTAGAGTTCTTTTGCAGTGACGCACCCTTACCCTTTCTCAGTATGGATGGTTCCTACCTGCTACTTCAGCCATCTGACTGAAAGGACTGGGCCTTTACTAGTTCCAAAACGTTGTTGGGGAAGTAGAGTTCTTTTGCAGTGACGCACCCTTGCCCTTTCTCAGTATCCCAGGAGGTATGAGTTCTCATGCTTTGATGAACCAGACATTGTCTCCCCCTTTATCGCCACCTCTGTGTTGAGTTCCCCTCTCACCTTTATCTCCTCCTCCTCTTCTTCCTCCTCGTCCTCCTTTTCCTCCCCCTCTTCCAGTGGTGAAGTTTCGTGAGTTTAAAGAGCAGACGATGCTCACTAAAAGCAAACAAACCGCATGCAATATCTCTGCTGGGGACGGACACGTTTTATGTACCCTGGGTTGCTTGACATTTTGTTTACATTGGACTTTCTTCTCTGTCCCGAATTTTAAGCCTGATAAAAAATTGCTTCCCAGTTCAGACACAGAGAATAATATATTTCTGAACACTGGAATTTACCCTGGCTGGTTCATTTCCTCTAGCCCGTACTCGGTCTCCATAGATGTTTCCTTTATCCTCTAAACCTCCTTCACCTATCTCTGGAGGGACCCATTTCCTTTAGCCTTTGGGCATATCTTCAAACACCATTTTTATTTCTCAGGGTATGCTAAGAGGATGGGCCCAGCATTTATACTTAGGTTAAATAGAATGACGTCATCCCCAGAGCTCCTGCAAGCATGTTCTTACTTACACCTCTGCCAAATTAGATTATCTTTTAATGACATCAGTGTCCTCTTCCTGGCTGATTCTCTGACATGATGGTAGGTAAGTTGGTTCAATATGTAGCTTCTGTTTGTGTTCTTAAATTTCATTATTCCACTGACATCCAAACAAACAATCAAACAAACAACAAACAACAAACAACAAACAAACAAACAAACAAACAAACAAACAAACAAACAAACAAAGCTTTTCAATGAAGAATTTGTTCGATTTTACACCCCCTCAAAGACCGCTTCCGTAATGGTGGGGTATACCTTCTAGGGTGACGTAGCTCATGATTTTATGCTGAAAGCTTCTAAAGGGCAAGTGCTTTCACCTCATGCTGAGAGTCTGATCAAAGTCTGATCGCTCAAAGAGCTGATAAACCTGAGTTCACAGTTACAGTTGATGTATGGGACAAAAGCAGTGTCTGTGGGAGGGACCCTTGTGGGATGGTTCCGACCAGCTACGTCAGCCATCTAACTGAATTGGCTTCATTCAACGTCCTCTAGGACAAGGTGACCCTATTCGGGGTTCCAGCCTTCTCTAGCCTTCCTTTGGCTCTTTATGCTTCGTTGTCATCACACTCCAAACTCCATCACTAAACAAAAGATGCAAATGGAAACAAAAAAAACCAACTCATTCTCCAAAATATCTTCTACTCCTTCTTCCCTCTCTTCCAGCTGCCAACAGTGAGCTCAGAGTTCCGGGTCTCAGAGCCCTTCAAGCGCTGATCTTAAGCTCTGCTTTCTCATGTCATTTCCGGGAGCTATCCTCTCGTTGCCACGGCGACACTAGTGTTGAAGTGTTGGGGAGAAGAGAGTTATTCCCCGTAATGAGCATACTCTCCTGTGTTTTCTAGAAAGTTGAAAAGAGATCTGATTGCCATAGTCGACTTTACATCTTTCGTGACTTCTTGGTAAAGTCCTTCTGGTGTTTTTATTATGGCTGTGGGATAATAATAATAATATAATAATAATAATAATAATAATAATAATAATAATAATAATACAGTACTGCTACCACTAAAATAAAGAAGGAGAAGATTAAGGAGAAGAAAAAAATAAGGAGAAGGAGAAGAAAAAAGTGTAGTGTAGTGTGCCCACATTCACCCTCTCCGGATACTCCACTGAATAATAATTTTGTTATCTTCATCTTCATCATGACACTCGTTTCACATAATCGGTCCTGTTATCGCTGTATACCGAAATTACATCGAAAATTCAATGAGCTCAACTTCTCGTTTCGGGTTTGGAAATGTTCCGTAACACATGCAAGATCAGGACAGGATAAGTGAGAATGGAATTTTAAATAAATCTTCACGCCGTGCCAACACTTTGATCTTAAAGATTTCTGGATGTATTTGTGCTGTGTTAGAGCACAGAAAAATGATATTATGAAGGTGTAGTTTGATGTGGTGATCAGGTTACACGTGTTTGCTAGAGGAGCCGAGGGAGATTTTTGTTTGTGTTGTAAAGACAATCTGTACTCGTGTCTTCTCGTGAGGATTTAGGAGGAGGTTAGATCTGGTTCATGTCCACTAGGGCAAGGTGGTTCTATTCAGAAGAGGGGGGCTTTAGGAGGAGAGAGGGGAGGAATCAAGATGTGAGGGTGCATGTTTATGAGAAAGGGAGCGAAGAAGGGAATGAATGAGTGAATGAGTGAGGGAAGGGAAGAAGGAGGAAGTGAGGGAACGAATGAGTGAGCGAAGGAGGGAGAGAGAGGAAGTGAGTGAGTGAGTGAGTGAGTGAGTGAGTGAGTGAGTGAGTGAGTGAGTGAGTGAGTGAGTGAGTGAGTGAGTGAGTGAGTGAGTGAGTGAGAGTGTAAGTGAGCAATAATGAATGAATGAATGACTGAAAGAACGAATGAGTGACGGAATGAGTAAGATGGCAGTGAGTAAATGATTGATGGACTGATACCTGACAGAGTGAGTAACTAACAGATTGAGTGCCTGAATGCATTAGAGAAAGGGGCGGAAGACGAAGAGATTGTGATTAAAAAAAATAGGAATTGTGCTCACTTTCTTCGACTGCCTGTGGTTTATATACCAAATTTATGTTATTGGTCCAGAGTCTGTTGAAAACGTTTAATCTTGAATCTTGGTACAAAGAATGATGGGAGTCAGAAAGACAAAAAAGAAGAAAGATAGAAGGAAAAAAAATGAAAGAAAGGGACACAGTGAATGGAAAAAAAAGGGGCTCGAATTTAGCAGCCTTATCTCTCTCACTGTTCCACAACGTTGCATCTTGCTTCCAAATTTACGCACAATGCCATAAAATTTCAGACGACGCCTATTTTTAACCGCACCCACCCGAAGAGAGAGAGAGAGAGAGAGAGAGAGACAGAGAGAGAGAGAGAGAGAGAGACAGAGACAGAGACAGAGACAGAGGGAGACAGAGAGAAAGAGAGAGAGAGAAGGAAAAAGGAGTAAAAAAAAAAAACCGTGAGTAGAGGAGGAAGGCAAGGTGTACAAGAGTTCAAGAGAAGTGCAAAATCAGGTTTGGCTTGACAGATAGATGGAGAGAAAGAAGGGAATAGAGAGAGAGAGGGGAAAGTGCTAAATCATGTTTTGTTGAAGAGATAAGATATAGAGTAGAAAGTAATATTATGTAAATACCAATACATGTAGGTAGAAAGAGAAAAGATTGAGAGAGTGAGAGAGACACCGAGAGATAAAGAGAGAAAGAATGACAAAGGTAGACCTGGAACATGACGTTTTTGCGCTTCTGGTTTTTGTTTCTCAAATTTTCTTTGTTTTTGTCGACTCTACTCCGTTCTTTACCCCGCTTGTCTCCGCCCACGCAATTCTCACATAACGCCACCTGGTGGAAGAAAATCATAAATATGCCAGGTCGAGCAAACACAAACACCCTCACGTCAAGGGCGGAATGTGACGTGGGTTCAACAGACATGCACTGGAGGTGTGGATGCTGAAGTGTAGGGGCGGGTTTAAAATGGGAGGGAGACCAGAAATAATCAACAGAATCCTTACGTAAGGCTTTGAGACATAGAGACTAGAGAGCTTGTGCATTAACGATGGGATTTTTTTTTTTGTAATCACAGTTACAGCATCAGTGCTGAATGCACTCTTAGTAATACTTACAGAGGTAGGAGATCCCATGGTTAATGCATAAACTCTCAGCTGACAAATAAACAGATTCCTACAGACAGATGCCTCCGACAAGTACGTGCGGTATAAAAAACATGACAAACAATCTGCTCAGGACAGATAACAAACACTGAACTCAAGAAAAGACTGCACACACTGAAGTTAAGATAACAAACATTAAACTTAAGAAAAATGTACAAAACATCTAAACTCAAGAAAAATAGTTTAATACATTTGAACTCAAGACAACAAAAAAAAATGAACTCAGGTCAAACTTACAAACAGTGAACTCGAGAAAAACAACAACAACAAACAATGAGAGAAGCATTCACAAACATATTAGTTTAGAAAAGAAATGCAGACAGACTAGGTCACACGGTACACATACCATACACGCACCCAACAAGAATGGCGCTTGCCTGGAAAAAGGAAGAAAAATAAAGGTGGAAAGACCAAGGCCAACATGGAAAAGAACTTTCTTGTGGCAGAAGATACATGCGGTACTATTAGAGAAAGTGAGAGAAGTAAAAAAGGATCAGAAGAAGAAAAGTTTGCCATGGCGGCCGAGAGATTTGGCCGATTGGCTTTACTTAGAGAAGTTTTTTTGCTGTTTTGAAATAGTTTTAGATAGTATTTGACCTACGAATACATTCAAAATTTATATATCTCTAACAACAGTTAATATGTCAATGCCGGCATCACCAGTAAACATTTGTGAGCTCTAATTTCAAGTTTACATGTGTGTCGGAAAATAGTTTGGGTCAACAATGAAGCAATGCAAAGACATTATTATATAATTACTTCACAGTTAGCCCTACCCGTGGAATGGCCCATGGGAGACACATTTTGAGATCTGTCGCAGCTACATGCGGTCTATGTGCTTGCCTATACAGAATTCCTCTATGACAAACCGGCCTTTCGAGCGTTTCTTGTAAATAATCAATAGTTGTAAAGAAACGTAATGGTTTTAATAAAAATAATTGACAGACACCAAAAGCAAGTGAATAAGCGATACTCACGTGTAAAATAGCAGGACTATGCCTTCAGAGTGATAGAGATACGATTGACAGAAAATGTGGAAACCTTTAAAACGCGCTAGCTCAAAACTGTGTTTCTGCCTTTAGGCCAGTTTTTCAGAGGCGACGATTTGTAACTGCTCGGTAGTGAGAATTGGTCCGAATACCAAAACTCTTCATGGTCTCCAATCTTGAGTAACCACAGCTGAAATATGAAATAGCCAGTTGTTATGTCTGTGTGGGCTAAACCTAGACTAGGGTTCTACATAAGACAACATAGATGTATGTCAGTCGCTGTCAGCACCTTCACTGAATATGTACACACGATTAATGGGAATCTGTTTAACACTCTCAGGTCCGAAGGTTTTCCAGAGCTGCCTTCGATTACTGGCTCTCATGTTGAAGGGATATTTATCAAACTAAAGCAAGTTGTTATGTCATTTCGTAGGGTCGTCATCACATTTTTCAGATAACCTTCTGATCGCCTAGTTCGTACACTTGTTTGAGATAACAGTCTACTTGTTTCCGGAGGCAGACGCTCTAGGTCGCCATGTTGTCCAACGTTTCGAAAATCGTGTTCCCATTTCGCTCTTTCTCTGAATTGATCTATAGAATCTTACGACTTCAAACTCCATGAACTCGATAAAAAAAGACAACCATCATATTGCCGTCAAAAACTATTATTATCCAACAAAGAACAGACCATAGCAGGCTAAGACACCACCTGTTTATCTCCTTCAAAATTGGCACCACCAGCAAATGTCCCCCTGGGCAAGACAGTTTGACCGTAGAAACATGTACTTCAAGACTGGTTCTGGTAGGAGCGCTGAAGAAATGTCACATGGCCACTCTCCATCACTCTGGACAATAACTTGTGTTTGAGATGCGGCCATCTCAGTCTGAGGATAAACGAAAAAGAAGAGAAGATGAAGAAGCAGAAGCAGAAGAAGAAGAAGAAGAAGAAGAATAAGAAGGGTAAAGTAGAAGAAGAAGGAATAGAAGAAGGAGGAAGAAGATGAAGAAGGAGAAAACAGGAAAAGAAGGGAAAGCAGAAGAAGAAGAAGAAGAAGACGAAGAAGAAGAAAAGGAAGAAGTAGAAGAAAAGGAAGAAGAAGAAGAAAAAGAAAATGGTAAAAGAATAAGAATAAGAATAAGAAATCAGAATAAGGAAAACACAAAGAAGAAGGAGAAGAGGAGGAAGAAGAAGAAAAAGACGAAGGAGACGAAAAAGAAGAAGAAGAAGGAAGCAGAAGAAAGAAGAAGAAGATGGAGGAGGAGGAGGAGGAGGAGGAGGAGGAGGAGAAAACGAGGAAGAAGAAGAAAGAAAGAAAGAAAGAAAGAAAGAAAGAAAGAAAGAAAGAAAGAAAGAAAGATAGAATGAAAGAAAGAAAGAAAGAAGAAAAAGAAAAAGAAGAAAAAGAAGTCAACGAAGATAACTGTTCGCAGCTGGGACTATCTTAAGATGACTGTATCCAACAGGCCTCCCACATTCTATTTCAGGATCCCACAGGCCTGCAAGTAATTCCTTAAGCCCAAAATACCACGGATGTAAACATCTACTCTGTATAAAAGTAAACAAGGATGTAGCAGCAGGGTGTGAAGTTTATAAAATCCATTTACATTTTTATCCAGCTCAAAGTCAAGATGAAAGAGAAGTAAAAAAAATTTGCAATTAAAACCAAAAAAAAAATCTGGGAAATGTCAGGACGAAATGACCTTTTTGTTGACATCACTGTCAATGTGGTATCACCGTACGATAATCTTTTGAGCGAAACTTACATCCAGTATGGCATTTTTGAGCGGCGAGAAATTTTGCCTTTTTTAGCGAAAAGGGTTCAGAGAGTTCAGTTCAGCTATTTAACGCGTAAAGATGTAAACCTTCCAAAAGGAGAGCTGTGAATAACAATTATGAACGCTATGTGAACAGTTTCTGTAGAAACAGGAATGTGTGGCCATAAGTATCTGATCAGACTAACATTACAAACAGCCACGTAAAAGTTGTCTAAAGTGAGCTTTACAGCCGTGTTTTAATTGTATTTTACAACGTTACACTTTTTCATTATTACCAAGAGTTTAATTTCATCAGTACTGAGGTACTGCCTTTCTCCACCAAGCCTGGTAAAAGAAGGATCGCTCGCCGGTGCTGCTATAAACAAACAGACCTTTTTACAGTAATTTTAATCCTTTTTCGCATAAATGGCCTAAAACTAATATAGCGCTTTACATCGTCGCTGAAAAGATAAATTATTTTTCGGCTAAAAGGCCGCTAAGTCCTTTTGATTGACGGATGTGTTTTTGTTTTGTCATGTATCATTGACATCACAGTCTGTATTATAATTCTGATTCTTGAAAAAGAACTGCTGAAGTCCGAAAATTTGGAAGGCGTTAAATTTTTCAATGCCCAGTTTGAGAGTTTGTCCTCTTTTGAAAATGATGATGATGATGATGATGATGATGATGATGATGATGATGATGATGATGATGATGTTGCACATTGAAACACTACTTTTCAACCCGACATACTTTTAATGAAAAGATTATGGAGGCTAAAAATGTATAATCACAACCATCATCATCACCATTATCATCATCATCATCATCATCATCATGATCATAATAATCATCGTTTTCAAAAATATAGAAAGTTTTAAAACTGTGGCATCAAACAATTTAATAATAGTTCCAAATTTTACGATGTGTGTCCTTCGTCAGGAAACAAAATAATAATGAGCATAGAATGATCACACGATCACACATCACGGCATAACACATAGGCAGATGAGATTATCATCATCATCATCAATACATAAAGAGTGAAATTTTAAAACTCTCCCTCTTTTTTAAAGACTTTAATGACGCAATGACAGCTTTGTTACACTATGACACACACAATGACATCTCAATAGACAAATCCAGATGTATCGGCTAGTAACTTTCATCAGTTCATATAATCAAGTTACGAATAAGGGGATACTGGATAAAGGCAATCACATCATTATCATCCTCCTCAATTTCGCCTCATTTTCTTCAATATCATCCTCATCACTGTCCTTGCTGCCCGTTCACAACAATAGAAAACCCGCCGTCTGACCCTCTCGCTGTCCAAAATCTCGTTAGTCAAATCTCGGCCTTGAGACCGGCATTTCCAATCCCAGACTTCCTCACACCCATTACTCTCCCCTTTATCCCTTTCCAATGAAAGAAACACATATACAAAGCCGGGGGCCTTATTGAATTTCTCACACCGGCGCGTGCAAGACTCAGGCCAGAGATGCGCTCTGGAGACAGCTGGTGATGGAGTATCCTGCACACACAAGCCATAACTCCTGTATGATCATTAAGGAGCTTTGGTGAGGCAGGATATTTTGTACAGTACAGAAAAGTGAACATTCCAGACACTAACGCTGTCTTTTCTAATAAAAGGGAAACTTTACGACATTGGCAGACGCTCTTCTCTACCTCTCTGTTAATGCCGATGGTCTTCAGTTTTCATGTACCCATTAGTAATGACTGTCTCTGGGACACCGTCACATCAAATTTACCACGAGTGAGGAAATTACAGATTGTCTATCGCAGTCAGGTTCTTGTTAGGATCTTCACTGGCTGACGAGGTCAACTTTTTAATAGCGCCCAAGGCGTTCATTTGCAGTGCAGTTAGGTGCGAGCGAGGTTTTAAAATAACATTTACTCTCCGTCGTTCTTACTCTTAATTAACCTCCGCTTCCCAGTCACGGCAATCCATTCCGTAGAATGGGGAATTAATCTGGCTCTAGTAAGGATGTAGATATCTATCAAAGGATATTACTGATTTCATGACAGTATACAGAAGTCCCGACACCTTTCGGGCAGTTTATCGAATTCAACATTTTTAATTGGAGTTGAAAACATGGCGATTTCAGAGCCCAGAAAAAACAACAGTTCAGACACTGGGTTTCTGGTTAAAAGGAACTGTAAGGCTTAAGAAAAAAACAGAGCAGTCGTTTATATCGAATGACACAAGCCCATATCACCTGGTAGGCCTTTGAGAAGAGAAGATCAAAGTGATGAAAGAATAATAGTTTAGACATAAGGACAAATTCGACAAAGGTTGATTACCAGAGGAGTAAATCTTCAGACATCGATATAATCTTGGTAAGGATTTCAAAGGGACGAAAGAACAGCAATTTACGCATAAAATCGTTTAACAATCTACGTGTGTGGCCGGATCGCAGTTTAAAGAGAATTTCAAAAGGAATGAAAATATAACAGCTTGAAGACATTGAAATCACATTTCTGACAGATTTGAAGTGTTTAATTGTACAGTGTGGGTACAACGGCAGTTTTTAGAATTTTTTTTTTAAACACAAAGGTAAAAACCATTCTAGTAAACAAGCGTGCAGATGATAGATGACGATATCTGGCAGAGAAAATAATTCTAAGATATAGTTCAGCAGAACACGTTTCATATTTACAGAGCACCAAGTGTTTTATCGTTTACAAATGTCACTGGTTTGATGTTACAAAATAATTTGCAAATTATGAAAGGAAATATCAATTAGACAACAACTTCACTACAGAGACCTGGAAGCTGCAGATACGATATTTTGTACATAGCTTTTTAAGCCAATACATGACACCTTTCTGCACTGCAGTATTTACCCCAAAAAAAACATCCCCAAAATGAATATTGTCCTTTATGTCATGTACATCTATCATGATGCTTATATAAAATGCAGGCCAAACAATAGGAATAGGAGTATCCACTGAATTTTTACAAGAAAATTTCACTGAAGACAGATAATGAAGTGACATGAATAAAATACAACTGTCTTCAAAATTCAAGTTTAGTTGTAAACTTAGAGAGAATGTAGAGCAATGTCCAACTCTTTTCATAGCAGTTTGACTGAGATCTGCACAGTCCATTATAGGCCTAGAAAATTAAACCTTCACAAAAAATGTTCTATTGCTGTCTTCTGAGTGTATTCATTTTTGTCGGTCTAGTTTTGATAATGGCAGCATTGGAGGGATGCACCCTATTAGACAGATTTGAGTTTTTTTTATATTAACTTTTCAGGATTGGATCTATACTGAGAACTCTTATTCATCGTGCCGGTCATTGTCGATGTATTTCTTACTGTGGAGCTCCTCGATTAGTTTGTTGGAGAACTATTATGCTAGGGGCAGACAGACCCATAAAAGCAGTACTTAGCATTACGATCATAACTAACGTAACTAAATACAAATCAGAATTAAAATACACGCGTAGTTCGTAACATAGCTGTGATCGGAACAGCAAGTGATGCCATATTCATGCTTATGCTTACCTCTGCCATAACGGTCTGTATGAGATCCGAACTTATAAACAAAAGCTCTCTAATGAGTCTCACAGACCACTTAGTGGCTCACACGTCTGTTAGGTAAAATGATTTTGTTTGTGGATTTGACAGTAATGAACACGAGAGATTGACGTGTTCCCATTATGACTTTTCACTAATCCGCTGCCATGACAAATCTACACTGTCAGTTTAGCAGGCTTGGGCAAATTCACAGCATAAGTCAGTTCAAATCAAGTTCAGCTCACCAAAGAAGAAAAGCTCTATGTTTAAATTTTGCTCAGTTCCAGGAAACTTAGTAGTTACCAGATCGGATCAATGTCTCTTGGCTTTTAACATGGGCCTTATATTCTCATTTTCGAGAAAGACGTGAACTGAGCTGAAATTCAGGAAAAAAAAATCAAAAGTTCAGATCAAGCACCCAATATATCTACACTTGGATCACTTAGTCCAAAACAGTATTAAGCTCATAATATATGAACTGACTTAAATTCACGAACTGCATTCATACGATCTCAGTTCTGCCCAGCCCTGCGGTTTTTAGCCATGATACAATTACAAGATCAGTGCAGAAAGAGCAGAGCTTCCTTACAGCGTCTAGACGAATTACTGTACTTAAGTAACTAATTCAGCTCTGCAGTCTCTACGGGCGGATGCAGCCAATGTATTGTGGGAAATAGTCGGTGCTTAACCAGCCGGATACTGCTAGTAACGGCACAAATCATATTACTAACACTGCAGACATTAGAGTAAAACAGATTTGCCTTGGCTTTGTCCAAAACTATGCAGAAACACACACAAACACACGCGCACACACGCGCGCGCACACACACACACACACACACACACACACACACACACACACACACACAAACATATACACATACACACATATACATAGATAGACAGACAGACAGACAGACAAACATAC
>JAWQUT010000675.1:0-11934 GCA_033807755.1 Ellobium chinense
ACCCGACAGGATAGACCTTAGGTAAAATTCAAATGCGTTTTGAGCAAATCGCTAAAACATTAAACCCATACAGAGCTACGATCTCTGTCATATTTTTCAACGGATGAGACATAAATATTATTTTGGTTCGGATGGTAGCAGGGCGATGAAAGGGGAAAGCTCCGGACGAACTAGTTACGGTCCTGTCACCGATCTCGGGAGGTTTTAATGCTTCACTTCCTTCATAATAATGTAAATCTCATTTATACCCGCAGCCTATGTATTTTTGATTATGAAATCCATTATCGTGAGAAAAAAAAAACATAACTATAGTTACGTAAACATTCAAGGCCTCTTCACTTATGTGCTTTGGAAAGCATTTTATTTACGTTTTCCTCGGTCCACACGTCTGTAAAATGGGCACTTGGCTAATGGCAGGAGAATGCTAGTGATCATCAACGCCTGTAAATGGCAGCGGGACTGTGTACTCCCCAGGGATATGAGAGAGTCCTAGGGTAACCAGGCCTGCTGGGGGAATAGAGGTGTGATACAAGACTTATAAACGGCGAGATTTTATTAATTTATTTTATTTCTACTAAAGAAAGCTTTTCCCGAAACGTTTAGATTGGTTTACCCTTTAGCATTTATTAAATTTTCATGAAAGTTTTCGGACTGAAGTAGTGTTTTAAAATATTTGCAGATTTTACAATGATTATTATGATGATGAGGAAGGGAAGGGTGATGATGAAGATCATGAATATTTACCTCACGAATGAAAGAGAATTCATGCAAACATGGAAGATCTAAATATCGTTCCTTTCTGTGCTGTCGGGCATCCGTCGTTGTTTACAACCACACATTGTTAGGGTAATCTCTGTTTATTGTAACATCAGGAAGAAAAAGCTGACTTGGGATAGTCCCCAGACTGTCTAATCCTGGCCCCAACTCTAAACAAAGCTCAAAGCGGGAAATATGAGCATTAAAGGGAGACACTACCCTTTTCCAGAGGCTCTAATGCACATTACATAGTGTGCAACTAATCACCAAAAAACAATGGATTCGTATGCAAACTTGCACACCAAAGTGCTGAATGGTGCATTTTTCTCCCTTAAAAGTGAAGATTTAAGGAAAATTGTCATTTGCGATAGCACCAGTTATATGACACCTTTATTTCACCCACGCCTTTTAGAATCCTTTAAGCATTATCTTCAGGAGGCTTTTCCTTATTTTTTTGTCTGGATATAAAGTTACTTCATTCATCATTGGAGGGTGTTGATAGTTTCTGAAAATTATGCGTCAAGAAAGAATTTTTTTTTTTTTTAAAAAACGCCATAAGATCATACATAAAGGTATCTATGAGACATGGGTGAAATCTGATGTCAAACAACCGGTGCCATCGCTAAAGACACTTGTTCTAAGATCACGATCCTTGAGGAAGAAGAATGCACCACTAAGCACTTTGGTGTGTAAATTTACATAGAAATCAAATGCACATGGGCATAAGTTGCACACCAAGTTATGTGCATTACAGTCTCTGGAAGAGGGTAGTGCCTCCCATTAAGGAAGCCAAAGAGCCAGATGTTTGCGGTGCCATTGTCAGGCAGCCTACGAACGCTTTACAGTCAGATGTATGTATATAGTATATGTTTATACGCTGTTGTTCGCCCACGTACTACATATGTTGTTAGGCTTTCAATTCAACAAACTTGTTGAACGAATTCGTAATAGATACATATAATTATATGATTTAAGAGCAATACTATCATAGAGCTCTGCCAAGAGACTATGCTGACGGTTAAGGGAGAGGTCGAAATCCGGAAGTCCGGCAAGTTATGTAAACAAAGTAGAGAACGTGAAACACTCTTAAATTTATGCACGCTGATTGGCAAAAGGATTAACATGTCGTGTGGATATGCAACCATCTTTCAAAAGATTTTTGCTCTCATCTGTGTCACAAATACTGAGGTATAATGTCTATTAATCTTCTGAATAATATAATCTTTACCATTAATTTGCATGAAACTGTTAACAAGAGCCTCGCTGGTGGCAAGTAAAATGAATATTGTGTTAGGATTCAGAGTCCCTTTTCAGCAAAGTCACTACTATGTCAGAGACCAGGTTTGCATCCCCGACTTAGTGAATGACCTTTGAGCATGTATGTTATATTCTACCGTCCTTTTTCAGCACAGTCATTTCTATATAAGACACCAAGCTTGTACCTCCGGTCATGCACCCGGCTCAGTGGACCTTTAAGCACTGTAAAACATATCACGGAGAAATTTGCCGCTAGCGGGATTCGAACCCGGAACCTTCCATTACAAGAGGCAAGTTCCTCTATCTATCAGTCACCCTGTGGTGGCTGGAGAGACTGCTCTAACGATAAAACAAAGTACCCAATTAACCCTCTCGAGCCTCATCCAATGTAAAGCCTCAATGTAATCAAGTGGCTTAAAATGATAATTCTTTCGGATGGACTGGAGCAAATCATTTAATACCTCTTTAGTCCCTACAATGATTTTTACGACGCTTTAACTTGTCAACGCCTGAGTCAGCTCAGGGCAAGCCTAATATCATAATCCTGCGGATATCTTGGTGTTAGCCAAATGTGTATATATATGAGCTGCGGTTCAGCGGTGTTGATCACAGACCACTCCACCGCAGTCCAAAGCATCCTGATCTTCTCCGTGGGAAATTTCATATTTTGATTCATTTTTTTCTCCACGAGTAATTTCATATTTTGCTTAATTTCTTCTCCACGAATAATTTCATATTTTAATTCATTTCCTTTCCATGACTAATTTCATAATTTGATTTATTTCTTCTTCAGGAGTAATTTTATGTTTTTTTATTTATTTATTGTTATAATATGACTTAAGAAGTATATTAGCCTGACCTTGCGGATTCACACTATTGACGGATCTTAAGTAGTCAAATCTAACAATGCTCGTTTCCGGCGGCAAAATAAAACATGAAAATACTTGTATGATCGTGTCATCAAATCTTGTTTCCGAAAGTTAAAGATGCAGGAGCCAAGAAAAGCAAATATAACAGACCATATCTGCCAACAGTATTCTTCCAGCAATGAACAGAATGATAGAAAGTGGAAGTTAAATGATTTCTTTACGGGATAAATAAAAGTCAATAATATTTATTTATTTATTTATTTATTTATTTTTTGTATCGAGACATTTCCAATGATAGTCTTCCTCTTAGTGTTCTTATTCCTCTAGGAATCCACAAGACTCGGACATGGCAATTATTCTGTCGGCTGATTAGAACAATTACTCCATTGATGCACTGTGATTCTGCATCCAATTATATCTGTAAATTATTTAGACCATAATATAAAGTCTACGCCTATATATTTGGCTTGCTGTGCTGCTATCGTGGTATGTGACAATTATTTGTCCTCAAGCTTCACATTTCACCTCTCGTAACTGCTTAAATTGATGTAAATTGATATGCTTCCTTTTAGGCTCCATGGTCGCATCCTGCTTTCCTATGCACAAATAAACCCCGTGTGTTAAAACTAAACATGTTTTGTCTTTCTGAGCTTTATGTATTATACTGAGAGCCAGTGAAAGTTTCCGGGCAATCAGAAAGGCCCAGAGCGATAGTGGTGGTGGGTGTTGCAATAATGATGATGATGAAACTGGTTGTCAGTTATATAGTAATATATTATGTCAATGATGACGATACAGAAATCTCAAATTCTCTTTTGAAAATATGATACTGATGATGATGATGATGATGATGATTTAAGAGTGACAAAATCCAATTTGTCGAAGCGGTTAAATTTGTGGCTAAAACATATTTAGCCATAAGTTTTTACTATAGGTGTTACTGGCTCAAGTAGAGTTTTAAAATTCCCTTCCTTTGTTTTTCAACAACGATGATGATGATAATGATGATGATGATGATTATGATGATGATGATGATGATGATGATGATGATGGAATAGTAGTCTCTTAACATTATTGCTTATTAATTTTACAACGATAATGATGAGGCTGATAAAAATGATGATGATGATGATGATGATGATGGTAATGATGATGATGATGCTATGGTTGAGCGGCGAGGGATGGAATATTGAGGCGTGGCTATTGTTCATGATTGGTCATCACGGTTAAACTGTTGGTTTTTTTTTTTTTCTAAAAGCGTCTGGAATTTTAACATAGTCTATATCCCGAGATGCGCTTACTCGGTCGAGCTGTTGTTAGTTCCTTGATGGCTGTGCATATGCTTGTGTTAATACATGCATGCGTGAGTGTTATGTATTGAAGAGAGAGAAAGAGAAAGTGACAGAGAAAGAAAGAGAGAGAGGGAGAGAAAACATTTTTTTAACTTTTAAATTACAAAAACAACAACAGTAATACACGTGGCCACAGCTGACCTCTACCTCGGTCACCTCTTCACGGTAACAGAACTTGCAGTTCATCTTAGAACGCCTCTGTCAAAACCAAATCGGCCTAACCACAAACACAGACGAATATGGTTCAAGTCCAAAGGTTTTATTTGGCCATAGGCCAACATCATACAATACAGTACGATACCACATGAGTACAATCCACTGCAAAGACGCATACCTGTTCCACATGCACACTACTGCCACTCATCTACCACTTTTTCATCTAGCCGACACCCAGTTTTTCGAGAATCAAACTAACCCACAAATCATGACATTACTGCTGTAATCGCTCACTCTCTCAAATCACATTCTCTGCTCGTCTCTCCCCCCTCCATCCAACCCCCACCCTCCAATTTCTACAATTCCTTGCCAGATAATGGGCCCATTTGGCTCAAATTTCTGAATCGGTCTTTGTATATTTTCACCCCATTCAATTTTAAAGTATGTTATCAATCTAAAAATATTTGGTTTAACTTTTAAATACCCCGGGACTAATATTTTCCTAAATTCCTTAAACCGTTGACATACTATCAGACAATGGAACTCATCCTCTATATATAACTGGAGCTTCCTGTGTCACGAGCTCTACACCCGGCTAAGGACTCAAAGGAGCGGAAACTGGAAAAAAAAACTCGGAGGCTGCAAGAAAGATATCTCCAAGACTTCAGCCTTTATTGGTCATACAACGCTGACTATTTCAGATATTTTTCGCCCCGAGATTGCAAAGAAGAAAAAATACTGATGTCAAATAGTTTCCCTGTTGGCAGAATTCGGTGTTTTCTCAAATTGTAAACTTATCAAATGGGAACCTATTACAAGGTAATACTGAAGAATCTATCACGGCCTCTTTCCTAAGTCAAATTTTCTGATTACTTCGATGTATAAGCCTCCAGAGAAATTTCTAACTGCCAGAGAAGCCCTTGTTTTTTTTTCCCCCAGGATGTAATTTTAGCAAATTTTTACGATTTGAGATTTGCTCGTGAAAATTACTTCCCACGAAAAAAATTCTGTGCAATATTAATATTTTCTATCAGTTTAACGATTCATACACAAACGAGGACCATCATGCAGGACTCACGAAAATTAGATGCTCGAAAAGCCAATTTTGACTTTTCCAACAAATACATCCTCGCAACAACAAAACACAGTCACTTTTATTGTTTCGGTAAACAATCCACCTGCAACACTGACGTCACTTTGCCATGAAACACTAAGGCAAAATGACAGACCATAATTTACTGATGCATCAGGAGCAATGACCACCACAGGTAGCACAACAGCAACAAGTTAGAGAACAATATTTGCTGGAGCAATGACATGAGAGAAATACATCTCGTCCGTGCTGAAGCAAGCAGCCAAGCAAACAAACAAATAAATAAATGGTGTTGAAACATTTCAGGCTTACCCGTTACGGAATATAGTGCCTTTTGCTTTTGAATTGCTTGATGAACTAATATGGTGGGTAGACCTAGAATAATGCAGTTATGCATGTTCTTTCAAACACACCGTCAGTCCAACTCTTTCTGATCATTCACACATCTACCTCTCTTGGTTATACGTCTGTAATTCTATTTTCACAATTGAGTCCTACCACTTAGGGGTTATATTTCATCTCCGATTTTCCCTCTCCTTTAGCAAGCTCTGCCTCCAATGATAAGAGCTCCAGGGGGCAATTAATTTTGATTTAATGGAAAACTGTGTACATTTTACTTTAATTTGCCAGGCACTATTTAGCCCTGGGCTGGAACTGTCAGAAAGAGGGTGTACTCAGGTGGAAGAGGAGGGGTTTGGCGTTGAGCAGTAAAAGTGGTAAGGTCTGTTTACAAGTAGCAACTAAGCTCAAAATTTCAGTGGGCTTGCAAGGGTTGGTCAGTCTTAAAATTTGGACCACACAATGAGCTCAAATCTGATATGGGTCTGGGTGAACACATTAACTTTGGGTTTAGAAGGCAGCTAAAAATGTAATGTAGCCCATAGATGGAAAAAAAGGTTCCAATCCCATTACAGGCCTGTGAACTCTTAACCTGTTCATTCTTATTTAGTCTACTTTGTACTTGTTTTTATTGCGTCATTGTCTGACTACAAAGGTGGCTACGGATGGCCCTGGATTCAGATAACATTCAAGAGAATTGTCATGCCTGGAAACCCTAGTATAATCCTGAAAATTAAGTTTCTACCATAAGTGCTTTCCGTGTTATCCACTTTTCAAAGAAACTGTGAGTGTTGCGGTGGCCATATTGAAGTTTATGATATTGTGTCAGATTAGTGAAATGTAATATTCATCATAATCCTCGTGCCTAAAGAACATGGTAAAGAACCATCTACCTCTTTCTCATCTAGCTGACACCCAGACTTTCGAGATGGAAACTCACACACAAATCGTGACATTACTGCTGTAATCACTCACTTTCTCAAATCACAGTTTTTGGTCGTCCCCCCCTCTCCCCCAACCCCCCCAACTTTTACAAGTCCTTGCCAGAGGGCGCTTATTTTGGTTCAAATTTCTGCATTATATTTTCTCAGTATTCCGAAACATAAATTATTCAGTCTTCGTATGTCTTCACCCCATTCACTTATAAAGTATTTTACTAATCTAAATATATTTGATTTAAGTTTAAAATGCCCGGGAAGTAATATTTTTCTAAATTCCTTATACCGTGGACATATTATCAGACAATGGAACTCATCCTCTATAATATACCTTAAAAATTTTGTCTCAGTGGCATTACTTTCCAAGGTATACAGTTTTCAGGAGAAAGAAGTCGGAATGTCATCAACCGTCTTGGATTTTACAAAAACCCACCGACTGAATTTTGTAAACAGCTTGGAAATTTCAATCTTAGGAGTATCTCAACTCCTATTATTAGGAATAATATGTGCTACACTTCTCCCTGCCACTGCCAGGTCATATGCTAAAAATTCCTCTTGACTACAGCGAAAGCATGTAGCCGTTTCTTGCCTTTGTAATCGTAAACAGCTGTCTGACCAGGCAACTTGAAATCTCCAGAAAGTCGCTCGGGCACTCCATCGACTGAGCTATCATTTAGAGGGTAGAACATGGTCACAAAGTCGAGTCATCCAGCTAGGACAACTGAATTCTTGATCTCTGTGACACAATGATATTGGGTAATTTTCCTTTTAGCACCATAAGCTTAATTAAGCCCAGATACACACATATTATCATCATCATCATCATCATCATCATCTGCAAACAGCAGTAACAGCATTGATTGAATAACATATATAATATATAGACCTTCTGTCAGATTCATCATCATCATCATCATCATCATCATCATCATCATCATCATCATCACCACCACCATCACCACCACCACCACAACTGTCATTGTGAGCCTGTCTGGTTGCCCTGATAAGGAAAACAACTCACGTCTGGTATCAACATCATACGGGGTTTATTTGTGCATGGTACAACAAAGTGTTACTGTGGACAGGTAAAACAAATCGCGTGTCGGGTACTAAACTGTGTTGCCATGGAAACGTGAACAGCGAGTGAATTGGTGAATTTGGCACCTAGTAGTATTTGCCTGTGGAAGAAAAAAGATGATGTGTGGCTTATCTAACAAATAAGAGTGAAAATGTGTGGCAATACAGAATTCCAGTGTGTATCGAGTATATGTCCCAGAGTTTGAAAGATATCCTAAAATGGCGGGGAACGAATCATGAGATAAATATTGTTGGCCCCAGGTGGCCCATGGGGTTCCAGAAGGCTTCTCTGTCCTTTAACAAGGTAAGTGAAATTATGCAAGACAGTAAAGCAACAGATTAAAGCAAAAAGCAGGAAACGCTCTGTTTTCATTAGCTTACAAAAATTGCAAGTATTATTCCATACTTGCCAGTCGCCAGTTAAAGGCATAACACTGCAGCTCAGAAATGTCAAGTTGTCATTATGCGCTCATATTCCTCGATAGATCTGATCACAATAAAATTGCAATAAAGAGGACAACATAAGTGCGTTTATGTGTAGACTGGTGGTTTGTTTCACAAATTTGGTATATTGGCATGTTTTTGCGTATATATCAGCTGATAAATTGTATAATAATAACACTGGTGGGCAAGTATCGGTGCCCAGAACATCAGCATCCAATAATTTCATATGTATCGAATTACTTACTTGTGTGTTCAAGACAACGTATCCAAAACAATACTCATAGAATAGGTTATTATTAGGTCCCTTGGAAATTGAGTTAATGGGGTCCTATTGTTATTATTAAAGAGAGGTGATCTTTTGTGTTGTTGGTTTTTTTTAAAGTATACCAGGGTTTTAGAGTATATCTGTAGAGGAGGGTTGCACAATGACTGACACGAGTGTGTATTTCATGAGAAAATAACATTAAGATCTTTTTGTTCTTAAACAGACAGCACTATGTCCACGCATAAGAAGTTTCCAACTATATATAAATATACTCACTAAAGTATTTGCCTCCACCATAGCTTCCATAGCCACCATAGCCGCCATAGCCGCCATAACCACCGTAGCCGCCAAATCCACCACGGCCGCCGAATCCACCGAAGCCTCCTCCATAGCCTCCGTAACCACCTCCGTAACCGTGTCCGTAACCGCCTCCGTATCCGCCTCCGTAACCATAACCACCTCCGTGACCATATCCGCCTCCGAAACCACCAAAGCCTCCAGCGGGAAAGCCACCGAAGCCTCCGAAGCCATAGCCTCCTTTGGAGCCAGCGTCAACGTTCATTGCCACAACGGCAAGAACAAGGACTGCGAGGATAGCCTTGTACATGATCTGAAAATGGAAATGTAAAACTTAGTATTCTGAAGCAGTCCCGCTTGAACCCTCCCCTTAAAAATTAACAACAACATGAATATTCCTGATTCGACTACAGCCTGAGTTGATAAATTTCCACCTAAGTACAGAGTTATTTGTGAAGCACCGTGGTGGAATAGTTACGGCATTGAATTCAAGGTCTAAAAGCCTTGGGTTCGACTCTCGGCTACGGTCGTGTTGTAAATGCCTTGGTAAAACATTTCATTCATATTTTTCTCTATCCGCCCCTATAAGCAGTGCTAGACATTTTATTAAGGCTAGTGATCAGTATCTGTAAATGACAATGGCACTGTTTGCTCCCAGGGAGTCCAAGAGTGATCTCGCCTGCTAAGGTAATCAATAATGCGGAGTAGCATCAGCCTGGATACGAGACTTACAAATTCCAGTATTAGTATTAGCAGTAGTAGTAGCAGTAGCAGAAAACTATTATTTATATCTCTTTAAATGGCCAACGTCCGACTTACTTAGAAGTTTTCCCACCATCCTAATGACGTCTATTTTGAAGAAAAAGTAGGGAAAAATAGTTATCACGTATGTATAATCTCCTTTATACAGCTGCTGGCTGCATATCTAAACGCTGACTGAGGGAACGCCAGATAGATAGATAGATAGATAGATAGATAGATAGATAGATAGATAGATAGATAGATAGATAGATAGATAGATAGATATTCCTTGATTTCAATCCATGCAATAGAGAGTAATGAGTCTAAAATTCAATAGCTTCAGGCTGCGCAAAATATTTCAAACTGATGCATAAGCGAATGGTCAGTGCGATTTTTATTAATAGTATACATATGAATCTTAACACCTAGCCCCTACGGGAGTTCTCGTCCTTCGTCAGATTTCGAGGAAGGTTGTGCCAGTATTATGTCTAAAATTATGCCACTCTTTCAGGTCTGTTAGGGCAGTTTCGGTAGCTTTTAATTCTGCCAGGAAACATAACCCTTTAAAGGTGACATCTTTGCCTGAATCAAAGAAAATAATTACTCTCCTCCAGCTCACTAACAATAACCATATGTTTTAACTTCCAAGTCACATGCAGACTGCCAGTTCTCCTTAGGGATTACATTTTTAGCACTAAGCTAACACATGAGAAGAATATCCGAAACGTAGAGAGAAAAAAATAGGTTTAGTTACTTATGAATATTGGACTGTCTTTTCAAGATCCCTGTCCAGAGGAGAGCATGACGTATATATCCACGAGGCTTGATTTGGTTTTCTGACATACCTACTCATAGACGTCTCTTAACTTATGCCATCGTCTTGCATGAGCTGAACATTAAAGTGTTACAGAAACAAACAGGCAAAACATAATTTACAAATTTACTTACGAAGGTGCGAGATCTGGAGAAAAACGGGATGGTTTGGACTGCGGTAAAGATTGGTATTTTCAGTGTAGGTTATTATATACAACCTTCCTAAGACCAAGATGTCCGATGGATTATGAGATAAGTCTCCTCCCCCCGAGCTATCATCGGAATCGTAGCGTTGGTTTTGTACCACCCTTGTCAGTCTTGATTTTACGCGTTCAAAAATACTTATTTTTTACGAAAATGAGTACGATTACACATCGATTCTACATGTGCTGTGCTGTGCTGTGCTGTGCTGTGCTGTGGTGAAGTAGAATGTATATACACATTAATAGCATTGTTCTCACGTTCTGAAATATCATTTTATATCAGTCCTCATTTGCATCTTCATACTTCCAAATTCGTTCCAGATACTCGAACGAATGTGCAAAAATAAATGTAAAAATTCGATAAAAACACTGACGACCACTATATGTAAAAAATAATCCGATAGTTTTACACCGTAATTAACAACTGCTTAATTCTTCCTCCTCCATCTGCGAGTTAATCTGCAACATGTCTAAATTTTTTATCGCCTAGAGGGATATTCTTGGCAGTTTAACTGAGCAATTCCTGTTAGAGCTCAGGGGCACATTTACATGTCATAATCTATCGGAAATCTTGGTCTTATCTAAAGTTCTATATAAGACGCCGGTCTCTACATCAAAGTCACCTATCTCTGCCGCAGTCCAGACCATCCAGCTTGTCCCAGATCCTGCACTGACGTAAGTAATCTGGAAAAGGTTTTTACTTGCTAGTTTGTTTGTAACACTAAGAGATAAAATTTTCTTTTACTCAGAGAGAGCGAAGCACAAGAAGATCTCTAGAGGAAGAAAAACGTGTCTAGCAAATATTTCCACTCTTTTGCTAACTGGTACTCTAAAGGAGCTGGACCACACTTGGGTCATTTTTCACAAGTGTTCATCTGTTGACATTTCTTCTTTTCTGCCCTCGGAGGGATTTGAACATGTAACCTCCACTTTCTTAGTTCATTGAAGAAACACTTGGTATTCAGACTCATACTGGAAGATAAGATAAATTAAGATACATACATATATCAGGAATCTAAATCAATTTTCAAGAGCGATTTAGTCATACTCTAATTCGTACAGGAACCTCAGAAGACAACTCAAATCTCCATTAGTAAATTTTATCTATTTTTTCCTACATGTTCTTCTCATATACATTAGTCAGTTTAATCCTCATCATTTTCTCTACATATTCTATCAGTCAGCTTAGTGCTTTTTTGTTTACTACATATTCTCATGTATAAGTCAGTTTAGTCCTCAACATTTCCTCTATATATTCTTCTCATGTATAAATCAGTTTAGTGCTGGTAGTCAAAGTTCGATTGATAAGATTAAAAACTCCTTTGTTGTTGTTG
>JAWQUT010000675.1:12359-23788 GCA_033807755.1 Ellobium chinense
TGTCAGGTAGCGGCAAAGCTAGTAGTTAAATCGGATCTTGACCTTTTCAAGTGATACAAGTACTAATTTACTATCACTAATAATAGCTTTGCGGTTTGTGTGTGAAAAATCTAAGTTACTGCCTATTCACGAGACTTCATCATAATATTATTACTCCAGCAGATCAAATCATTTTTTTTACTTACTGGGACGCAAACTGTGCCACTGCCATTTATAGATGCGGAACACTAGCATTCAGACAATAACTTTCACTGCATATGACCAGGTATCCATTTAACAAATGAGTGGACTGAGGAAATTGTGAATGAAATTCTTTTCCGAGTCACTTAAACAACATGACGGTCATCTAGACTCGACCCATAACCTTAAGATCTTGAGCTCAACGCTGTAATCATTCGACTACAATGTTCCACATACAACTTGTTAATTGCTTGTGTGTACCTACTCAGGAAAAATAGGCAATGGCTGCGGTGGTGTTAAGACTTTTGAGTGTTATGAAGAGAGGGGGTTCGAGGAGGAGGGGAGTGGGGGAATGGGCTCAGCTTAACTGACTCACACATACCAAGTTTTATATTTCCTTTCTCAGATCATGTACAAGGCTATCCTCGCAGTCCTTGTTCTTGCCGTTGTGGCAATAAACGTTGACGCTGGCTTCAAAGGAGGCTATGGCTTCGGAGGCTTCGGTGGCTTTCCCGCTGGAGGCTTTGGTGGTTTCGGAGGCGGATATGGTCATGGAGGTGGTTATGGTTACGGAGGCGGATACGGCCGTGGTTACGGAGGCGGTTATGGACACGGTTACGGACACGGTTACGGAGGCTATGGAGGAGGCTTCGGCGGATTCGGCCGTGGTGGATATGGCGGCTATGGTGGTCTCGGCGGCTATGGTGGCGGCAAATACTTTAGTGAGTATATACGTATGTAATTAGAAACTTGCTCTGAGGGTCCACATGGCTGTATGTGTAAGAAGAAAAAAAATGCTGTTAAAATGATTTCTGCGCCACTCGATATCTTACCTGACATTTGTTTCCATGAATAAATATTGAAGCATATGTTGTTGCTTTTTTAAGAATGAGTTGAACAACAAAAAAATATAAGAGTTAAATAATTATGAGGTTTTTTTCTTGGGTCTCTGGGGACCATACATAAGAAAACAGCATCAGGGCTAAAACTGCTGGGCTTCTGGAACAGAGTAGTATTCCTAACTACATTAGTATAAGTGCTATAGTGGGATACTTTGGGGAGCTATAGGGGAGATTATTTGTTATGTATTAGCTACATCTGTCACAATGTTGACATGTCTATACATGGCTATATACAACTGGACTCTTCGTGGAAGTATCAAAATTAAGCATTAGTAAATTATTGACGTGTTATAATAACGATATTTAAACTACAGGTTGTTTAGAGAGGTATGCATATTTTGCATACTTCAACACAGATTTATGAAAAGCACGCCTGTTCAAAATGTCATAGCGTATTAGTGTCATAGAGATACATTTTAGTAAAATTATTAAGTATCTCTGATTCTGGGTTATTTTTAAATACAGCAATAAACTTTCTAATGGCACTGAAAACAACATGCCTAAGCCTTTCATAATGAGGCGTTCTAAATGTCCAAGTCCAGTTATTCAATTGAAACCACCGCACAAGTAACTGTAAAGAGACCATAGTTCTCTAGTTTCAAAGAACACAAGATGACTGCTTTTCATTAATAATACAGTAGGAACTCAAGAATTCCACTTCGAGAGGACCTGGATCAAGAGCAAGAGATATTACGATGATACTATCTCCCAAGTACTTCAGTGGAAGAGACTTGTGAAATTATTAGATGACAAGATTAACACCCCATTTTACAAATGGGCAGGCAGGCAACGCACCAGCGGCGAAAGAATACCTAGCGCACCGAAAGGCATCATAGACGAATGCATGAAAAAGTTGGACGATTGGCGAATCGGGCGGATTGAAAAGATCTATCGGAGATTGTATTTCGTTGCTACACACATTCTTTTTTTTTAAAAAGGGTAAAGAAAATAAAGAGGACTGATGTGTAGAGTTACTTTCTGTGTATATTTCTACGAATTTAGGTGAAAACTGCATGTTTTTACTTTACGTAGTTCTCAAGAAATCTGTGACACAAATTTGGCTGAAGCGTTTTATTAATATAGATGAACTTTGCTATTTGCCCACCACTAGTTATTTTTGGATACTACATGATAAAATTCGAAAATTTAACGATAGATGTGTAATTTTTAGCAGCAAACCACCAGTCCACATCAACATGCATTTCTACTAACCCTGTTTTTAACAGGTTTATTGTGACCAGACCTATCTAGAAATCTGACCTCATTAACCAACTCTGGGTTGCGATACTATGCCCTAGTCTGGAAGCTGGCAAACATGGAATCCCGCCTGCTACCATCTGGAGCCAACATTGCTTGCCATACGTCTCATTCCTCGCCAATTCAAGATCTACTGCAAAATCTGAGACACGAAACAATGTGAATTTCTATACCTGTCACAGATTTTTTACGTTTACTTTTTAGATAGGCCACATTTCACCTTTTTGTAACTGCATGTTCCAATTTTATTCCACAGGCAAATACTACTAGATGTCAAATCCATCAAGCCAATAGACTGTCGATGTTTCCATGGAAACACAGATTAATACCCGACACGCGGTTTGTGTTTCCTATCCACAGAAACACTCTGCTGTTTATGTACAAATAAAGCCCGACCTGTGTTGACATCAAACGTGTTTTGTCTATCTGTAGCCTCGTATACTGAACGCCATTAGAAAGTATCTGGTCTGTAGGCAATCATTCAGGCCTAAAATGACAGCTGTGATGGTTGCAGTGGGGGTGGTGGTGGTGCTATTATGATGGTGGTGATGATGATGATGATGATGATGACGATGACCACGACAACGATGATGTGACGATTATGATGATGATGATGCCATGGTTGTGAAAGGAGGGATAGGACAATGACAGCGTGCGTTTTAGTCGTGAATGGGCAAATACTTTCTACTGACGTGCAGTTTGTTATCATAGTCTCCACCACCTGCACCTTGTGAGCAACGCAGTTGCCATTTGACGTTGTTTGGTGGCTGTTCGCATATTTGTGCATGTGAGTGAGGAGGGGATGAGCGAGAAAGAGAGACAGAGAGAGAGAATTTAAGTTTAAGACCATAACAACAATAACTTTAACAAGTTTATTTAAAGCTTATTGTACAAAAAAAAGTACATAAAAGCATGAGACAGGAGAACACACAAAACTCAAACTGACCACACTCTACACAAAAATGACATAAGCAACCCGGATTAGACTTAATTCTAGTGGCCTTAACAAATGATTTCATTACAATATCCAAAAAGCAACATAATCTTTTAAGTTCAATGGTATTCTCTCGTTCCATCAGTTTCCTATACTTCAACATATTTGATCAAGTAAAATATTTCTTATTTATGTATTTCTTTCTTTCCTGAGTTAAATGAGGACATTCTAATAAATAATGAAATTCATCTCGCAAATGGAATTGCTGCTTTGAAGAATGGGAACTCACCAGCAGTAGATATAGTAACTAATTTATAAAGAATGGGGGAACTAGAGTTTAAAAAAAAGTGTTATTACGATAGTTTAATGCAGTGCTGAATACTGGCATTTATCCGGATATCTGGGCAGATAGTCTTTAAGAAGGGTGATAAAAATAGAACTGACAATTATTGAGGTATAACACTGGTAAGTTGTATAGGTAAGCATTTCACCAGCATTATCAACTGTAGATTAAATCGATGGGCAGAGTCTAACAAAGTAATTAGTGAAGCGCAGTTTGGGTTTAGACAAAGGAAGGGAACCAGTGACTGTATGTTTATATTGCATAGTTTGGTAGAATTGTTGTTCGCACAGAAGAAAATGTTATACGTGCATTTTTTCATTGTGAAAAAAACCTATGATTTATTAAATAGGCGAGTTATTCGGTATAAATTTAATAAACAAGGATTATCTAGTAAATTAATCCAACTATTATAAAGTATGTATGAAGTAGTAAAACTCCGCGTGAGAAGTAATTACAACGTTCTGAGGAGCAGCCGATGCCAAAGGAAAGTAACCGAATCTCTAGCTCGCACAATACAGCTACTGAAGATAATTCTGAGAGCTTTCTTACATTTATATCATATTTGGGTCTTTTACCGGGTATCAAGGTATATAGTATAGAATAGGTTTTCCTTCTTTATTATTAAGGGGGAGGAATGTGAGCGCAGTGTGATAATTTTACAGATATTACATATTCCCTAGGGAAGTGTGTGCCACCAGCGATTTTACCAAATTACTGTTAATGGTTAATTTTGAGATGATGGGCCTAAAAAGCCTATACTAGAAATTCCCTGTCCATGCCGGAAATCGAACCAGGGTCTCTCAGTTTGCAAGTCTAATCGTGTTACCACTACACTACACGGAAGCTAACTTCACAGCAATTTAATTCTTTAATACCTACTGCCTGAATCGGTCCCAAGTATGAGCCTAGTGTCCACCCATGACCCTTACACACTACCCGACTGCTCACACTTGCAATGTATGTAAATGATATTCACAGCTCTGTGGATAAAAATGATGAAATAGGTATCGATGTTAGTGAGCTCATTATAAAATTAACGATGTTCCCTGATGATATGGTTGTGTTTTCAAGTGCTAGGATTGGGTTACAGGAAGAAATAAATGATATGGTGGAGTATTGTAAGAAGTGGGGGTGTTAAATACTAAGAAAACCAAGTGTTTAGTATTCCGCAAAGGAGGGAGACTTAACCGGCAAGACAAATGGTATTATACTGGACAAGAACTTAAAACTGTGAAATCATTTAAATATCTTGGTCTAACCTTTAATAACTCCGATTCGTTTTCCCGGTCCATTGCAGAATTAAGAAATCAGGGTCTTAAGAACATGTTCGTGTTTAAGTCATATCTGAATAGAAACCCTGAATTATCTCCAAAATTGAAGCTACACATTTTTAAGAATAAGATTAGACCTACTAAGGATTATGTGGCAGAGATATGGGGCTGATCCTCTAGAAAAAAATGCCCCTCAGTTTCTTAAAATGGGTTCTTGGTGTCCGTCCTACTAGCCCAACGCTGAGTTAGGTGTTACTCCCACTCCTGGTGGGGAGAAAAGCTAAAATAATAAAATTTTGGTGTAAAGTGTAAAGTGGTACAAAGTAGTGACAATACTTACATTAGGAAAGTGTACAATAGATTATTGTCCCTCCAAGTGGAGAATGAAATGAGAAGATATTTGTCAGGCAGTTTAAATAACGAATTTAGGATTGCTATCTACAGACATGGAATTCTGACATGAATGACATCAGTAATATTATAGTATACAGGAGTCTAAAAACTAAGTTTCGCTATGAATGTTATTTGTCAGTGATTGAGTCACAGGGTCTTCGAAAAGTACCAACCAAAATTCACGTAGGCTCTCATAATTTTATGGTCGAGAGAGGTAGATGGGAAATTCCCAATTTAGACTTGAACGACTGAAAATGGGTAAACTGTATTCGCCAAATCATGTCATTTATACTGAGAGAATATGAAAATCACAAGTAGGCTTTACACCAGAATACAAGTATATTATTGCATACAAATACCATATGTTCATGTGTAGTTAAATTGTGGGAATCATAGCAACTCTAATAATGTATTGATATTCTTGATGTACTATTGTCTAGCTATTAAATGTCAGAAATTGAATTCTCTTCTGGCACTCATGCTGCTGTAGTGTACTAAAAGGCAGTGGAATTTAATTNGGGGGAAGGAGAGTGTGAACGTGCGATGGATAATGAAATTGGCTTCATATGATCTTTTGGAAATTGCTGCTCAAACTATTAAAATCAGAAAAGGAGAGTGAGTGAGTGTGGGAGAGAGAAAGAGAAAATGAGAAAGCGAGAGAGAGAGGAACAGAAAAACACTGTGTCTGTGTGGTGTCTGTGTGTGTGTGTGTGTGTGTATGTGTGTGTGTGTGTGTGTGTGTGTGTGTGTGTGTGTGTGTGTGTGAGAGAGAGAGAGAGAGAGAGATAGAGAGAGAGAGAGAGAGATAGAGAGAGAAAGAGAGAGAGAGAGAAAATGAGAGAGAGAGAGAGAGAGAGAAAGAGATGCCAGTTAGCAAGTGTGTCAGTTATGCACCTTTTTTTCAGCCTTTTTCTTTGTTTTTTACTTTTACTTTTTTTATTCATTCTGAATTGTTGAATTTCTTGTTATGTGCTTGGCTTTTGTCTAAATAAACAATCTTGAATCCCATTGTGTTTGGACAAAAACTGCATGATCTCTGCGCATATAATGGTTTATTGTACTGCCTGTCTAGACTGGGAGTTTATGATTTGATGTTCTAAATTTAGTTAAGTGTTTTTGTTTGTTTCTTTCCAATTACAGTTAAATAAAATTCAAAGTTCCATCTGACTTTTAAAAATGCATAATTTGTTTCCTTCATAAGAGCTGCCACAATCACTTTAAATCTTTGTATAGTTTGGTTTTGGATGATTCGTCTTACTGGAGTGCTGTTAATTGGGCCTATCGTCTGCTGTAACCATAAATACGTATGACTAGTATCGTTCAATGATCCTCTCTATTTTCCTCAGCCATTTATAATCACTATGTTTTTTCATTCGGTCTTGGGTCATTATTTTTTGAAGTTTTGCTGATTTTTTTCTGTTTTCCCAACTTGCTTCTAAACATAAATATTCTTTTGCTTACTGATACCTTCCTCGGCTTTGTTCTAGTTTAATTGTTATTGGAAACACTGTTCCCGCACCAAGGAAATGACCATAGATACTTCGGTGGTCACTCCACACCAAAAAATGATTAAAGAATATTTTCTCCACCATTAATATACTATTGCTATCATAATTGTTTGTTTGTTTGTTTGTTTGTTTGTTATGTCAAGCAGAAATGGTAGTAAAAGGGTAGGTTTCGTTGCCATTCGGTAAAGAGTTCTATAAAAAGATATTGACTTAATCTTGCTATAAATATCAATTAAATTGCTATTTTTTGGCCTGTGGTGTCTTCTCACACCAATCTTTGTCTCTTAAAAGTCTTTATAACTCAATGACAACATAAATTTCATCCCTCAAAGCACAGTAAATGTGGGATAGTCCACCTTTCCTCTTCAGCAACCAGTTGGGGTCTTCGAAAACTCAGCTGTCATCAAATCATTTTTTTTTCTCACGATTGTTTGACTTGATTTTGCTCAGACGTGACGTATGGGTTACAAACGGTAATAGGTACTTTTGTAGTTCTCAAAGATGCTTGTTTTCAGATTTATACAAAGTGGATTTTCCCTTTCTGGATGACTGATTCCATTTTTATTAATTGGTACCTATGTTTGCTGTTCAAATTCATAACGTCACTGCCTCTTGTGCCATGCGTTCTGGTGATTTTCAATTTGTTTTAGACAAGTATGGCTGCAAATATGCGGGGTGACCTAGGTCTATTGCCCATTTATGTTGGTACCCAAGTTTGCCAGGTAAGTGCATCATCCCACAGCCTATGCACTTTGCAGCCCAAGATCGCCAGATTGGCATTATGATGTCAATTACTCAATAATATTCTCTGCTTTTTGTTGTTCTTTTTTCATGTGAGGCGACTACCACAGATGAAACTAGGTCGGCATTATTTTAATAGCTTAATATGTTTATTTATAAACTTAATTGAGTAATTACTATAAACAGGCGCATAGATGTAGCTTGGTAATATATTTCACACAGAAATACCCGCAAATATGCGAGGACTTCAGATAGTGATGTAAACCAGGTGTCAACCAGGCATAATAGCATGGCATTATTACACAGCTGGAAGTTTGATAACCGCTGTTGATGGTGCTCAGAGTCGTCTGTACTAGTGGTGATGCTGATGTGATTCAGTTAAATTTAATAAAAATAATCTCATTCTCATGCATACTCATGCAAACTAGCAAACATCGACATTCTTATCCAAAGAACTACGTATGACACAAGTAGTACTTAGTTGACAGCCAGTATCAGACTCCATTGCACGCAAACAAAATTTGAAAAATGCGAGTTTCGTGCTGAGCAGTTTCTCTTGACGACAGACAGAGCAGTTCATCTTGATGACAAATAAAAAAGATTTCAAAGGCCACATTGTAAGAAGACAGCACACTCTATTGTCAGCATAACATGTTGTTTATTTGCAAACAGAACAGCAGGGCGTTACTCAAGACAAGAAACACAAGTCGCACAGCTGGCATTACTTGATGTACTCATGGGAACATCGGCATGCCAGACTCTGATGAATCTGTCCTCTAGTAGTATTTGCCTGTGAATTAGATTGGAAGTTGCGTACAGTTACAAGAAAACGGAATGTATTGCTTGTTTAAATAAATATAATGAATAAATATGAAACATAAATAACAATCATAAATATCTATAAAATCTTATTTGAATAAACATAAAAAGAAAAAAAATTGTGAGGCCCTGCAGGCTGTGAGGTCCCTAAGCTCAACTAAGTTGGCTAAATTGTAGTTTATTTAGCTCACAGGAGAATCCGATATTGTGGCCACATGAAGAAATATCAGTCGTTCAAAATAGCCATACTAGAAGGAAAGGTGGTTCAAAAGAGAGAAAAGAGACGACTTGGAACTTCAGAATTTCAGAACTTTTATATTAACAAGCACAGTAATACGGAAAACAATCGAAACAGTGATACTTATCATGTAGGAGGGAGAAAAGCAAAACAAGACAAAAAAAGGGGGAGGGGGTAGGGAGTGGGGTCTGACAGCATGGTTTTCTAGATGATTTAAAAATGCTTCCATGATGTATCTATCGAAACGAGACAGATTATGCATGCTGTAATTTTGTTTATTAAAGAATTATATTATTTTGAAGGTTAGGGTGCAATAAGATAGAAACAGGATATCAGTGACTAGCTCAAATACGACCTTTTGTGACTCCGGAGGAACCACGACAACTGATCAGAGGAACATGGTTGAACTCCGAGCAGCAATGTTTCGAGGATATAAGTTAAGCTGACGTGAAGACCAGAGTGGTCTCCCCAAAGTAACGTTTACTTTAATTTCAAAATTTAGTAATTAAATCTAATTATATATTAGCAGATGGATATTGTCTGCTACTCTGCAAATTTCAAATACTATCTAAGTGCTATAGTTATGTTACAGCTGGAAATTAACAATAGTATATCCGGTGTGCGTAATGAAACATTGTAAGCTTTCTAGCACATTAGCCTTAGCATGTCAATTTTGGACATGCTGCTTTTTCTTTCATTTCTGTAACAAATCTACAGCACCAAAATCAATAAAACTGGCAACAATTATAGGGTGTATGAGTCTATAATTGTCTATAAATATGCTGATAATCTAATGCCAGTTTCTTTTTAACCTTTAAACTTATTGGACTTTGGACTAAGTTAAGATTTAAGGGGAAGAAGGGGGCACCCAACATTATCACAAGAGCAACACACACTAAGTTACAATCAATGTACCCACCGTAGTATTTGCCACCGCCATATCCGCCGTCTCCGCCATATCCGCCGTATCCACCATATCCGCCATATCCGCCCTTTCCTCCCCAGCCTCCGAATCCGCCTCCGAATCCGCCTCCGAATCCGCCTCCAAATCCGCCTCCGTTGCCACCCCAGCCATAGCCGCCATAGCCGCCTTTGTAGTAAGCCTCAACGTTCATTGCCACAAAGGCAAGAACAAGGACTGCAAGGATAGCCTTGTACATGATCTGGCAAGAGAATATAGATAACATTCTGAGAAAGACAATATAAATGAAAACATTGTTATCAACTGTGCACACTTAGATTGATGAGTTGTGAACTTTTGTTTACAGATGCTGCTTAGGTTTTCTGAGCACTGAGCATTTGGACACATATTATGGAAGACTGCTCCGAAGGGAAACTAACATGCATCCAGGATTGGCCAAAGCAGAGACCATTATGTACGCAGTTCGTGAACGTGTGGTCAGTCCACGTGAAATTGAATCTGAACATATTTGGACTAACTGAGTGGGTCTGAAATGTAGCTGTTTTGGGTGCTGGATCTGAGCTTTAATTTTCTACCTAAATTTCAGGTCAGTTCACATCTACTTCGAATATCAGAACCAAATGTCAGTTTTAAAAATCAGTAAGAACTGATCTGATGTGAAGACTACTCATTTTCATGCAGCTGAGCTAAATTTGAGCTATGGGCTTTAATCTCCTAATGAACTCAACTTGATTGAACTTCCTGTTTTGGTGAACGTGCCCAACCTGCATGCATCATAGAATGAAAGATCAGAATTTCTTGCTCTTGTCATAGTTTAAACTTTTATAAAGAAAAAGAAATAGAGTGCAGGTTTCATAACAACTCATAATTTCGTATCTGTCAATCTCAAGCAGCAGACTCTGGTGATTTTAAATTACTTTTTTTTTTTTTGGGCCACAAGCTAAGACAAGATAAATGCTTGCCATCTAAGGAATAGAATGGAAGCTGTTGGTCATGAACAATCAAGTCATACTCATGCTATGCAGCAAATTCCGTAGATCTATTTTTATCATTTTTATGTCACGCAATTCGAAGCTACGAATTCACGACTTTATGGTCAGAAACCATCAGAAAGGATTTTAGATGTTACTTTTAACATCATAAAACAGGCCTACTACAGGATAGTAAAGTTGCCAGTTTCCCTTAATATCGAATCTCATTTCCTACACACACCCCTAATGAATGGTACCACAGTCGTTTGTTTGTTTTTCCTGGAAGTTCGTGGAAATTCATGCCAGTTTGAATGTTCAGTTTTTTAAGGGGATTCTTTGAATTGACATCTCCCTTATAAAAAGCAATTTCTCCCGCCTACAGAATAGATCTATCTCTTCTGGAGAAATCTATAAAGATGTTTATCCAAGAAAAGAAATTTCAACATTTCGGTGAGCTGACCGAAAGAAGAAGTGAAAGATTCATATGTTAAGATCGTTGGAAACGTTTTTCCTCCACAAAGTATCGTCTCTGAGGAGTCAGGAAGGTTTAGATGTCTGATATCGTCTACACTAGCTGGCACATAATGAGTCTTTGTTGGATCGTGGATTGTGAAGCATGAGATCAAACACCGCGGAAATATACCTGCACACATACAAAATGCACAAAACATTACTTACGAAGACTGGAGACAGAAGATCTAGACGGTTTTGGATTGCGGTGAGGAAGATTGGTGTCTACACTGTGGAAAGCAAAGGTTTTTATACAAACTTGGCGTAGAGCAACACATCCTAGGGATTATAACACTGAGTTCCTGTAAGCCTACATAACGTGTTGACACGTAGAAACTATATAAAAATCATTGTAGAGACTAATACTGGTGTTAAGTGATTGCCTCCACTCCTTCTCAAAGAGTGATTATCAAAAAGTAGAGCATTTTTTATCACACTGA
>JAWQUT010000675.1:29779-54362 GCA_033807755.1 Ellobium chinense
TTTTTTTTTTTTTTTTGTCTCTGTTCATTGAGCAGGCAAATGTCAGGGGCCCATCACGTGTCTGTCCTAACGCTAACAATCGAAAAACTCGCGCCTGAATATGGACATATTCGTACACGAGGCTTCACCATCCTTCCAGTCATGAAACTCAAGAGTGATCTGTATGAGACAATTATTAATCGGTACATGTAATTCGCTCAGCCGAAACTGTCAAAAATAATCCAACAATTTTTTTGCGGGGGGGNNNGAGGGGGGGGGATACCGTTATCGGAAATTTCTAAGTACACACAGCCAGGTCTGTGATGTTATGCAATGTATTTTATGTACCGGTTTTATTTCTCACGACAAGTAGTAGCAATAACCTCCAAGCCTTGTTGAGTGAGTTGCAAGCAGAAGAAATGCCAGTAAAGTGACAAGAAAATGTAGTATCTCGAGAAATTTAAGTCTCCACTTCAGGAGGTTTGTAATATTGCATTTTCTAATTTATTCCACAGGCAAATACTACTACTAGAAGTAAGATCCATCAAGTCTCTGGCATGTAGGCGTTTCCATGACAACGCAGTGTACTGCCTGGTGCTTATGTATCTCTTCTAACAAAAAAAAAACAACCTGTTGTTTTGTCAATAAATAAACCGCGGAAAATATTGACATCATGTTCTCTGTTTTCTGTAATGTAATGTAACCTGCAATCCCCTCGATTTAGGGTCCTTATGCACATAAAGTTAGCGTCGCTAATCTTGACGTATAAGAACATTTTGTAGTATCTTTCGTTGCGGTTAGCGCTACCAACTTGTTGTGTCAAATATGGCCCCTTAATCTTGACTAAACACTGGGCCTCATGGTCTTTGTAGATGTGCATTTTTCTCCGACTACAGTGCTGCTTGGTGATACTGATTGAATGGCGAATGTAGATCTGTTTGATGTTCGTGTGCGTTGATGATGTTTGAGAGTCAATGTATGTTTTACAGCAACAGCAACACTGGTTTAAGAGAACAACTGCAGTTAGAGGAAAAGTTCATTTGTAGGGCAAAATCCTGAGACTCTCCCAAAGAGTGCTAAAGTTAAGGGATAGAGTTAGGAGGAGCTTTAGGAAAGAGAGAGCATACCCGGCAACTCTCTTAAAGAGTGTTAGAGTTAGGTTTAAGGGCATGGTTAGAGTTGGAAGCAGCGTAAGGAAAGAGAAAGCATGGCCAGGGACTCTGCCATGAGTCCTTTCTTCTTCTCTAATCCTGTCCCCAGCACTAACCCAATCACATATTGATGAAATCCCAGGACCTCGCTATTGTGAAGAGATTGCAATCAAGTAAAGTGGACTGTACTCAAACTTAGAAATTTCGAAAATGACAACAACATAAATCCTGGCCTTTCAAACGCAAGGCAAGCACTGACAACAGCAGTAACACTTTAATTTGCAATCATAAATAAGCAGTGTCATCAGTAACATATCAAAATTATGTCATATTCATAAACACAGTACATTTGACACAACAGTGTGCCTCAAAAATAATTCTGAACGCAAATAGTCTAGTACGACATTCAGTAAATGAGTGTCCTCAGTACACATCACATATTAGAAATAGGAGAAAAAGCAACCCACTGGCACAAAATTGCGCAGCGTAAAATTGAAATTTCCAGTGTGACAGGCCCATTCTACGGGTAACAACTCCCTGAAAACATGATGATACCTAGTGTTTAAAAATGGCAAGATTTTCTTAAATAATAAGTAAACAGATCAAGCTGAATGACCAATAAATTCTCCTAAATAGAAAGATAATTTTGTATTAATATAAAATCTGAAACAGCCAAATCCTGGAAACTGGTTAATCACTGTGTAAAGACCGCATGGGGTAAAATTCTCTATCGTTTACTTTATCATTTACATTATTACCAAACCAACTGGTTACCTGTAGCAGCCGTACTATACATTCGTTTAACAAGGGCTGCTCATATGTCATGTTGTCATGAGCTATTAAATTCTCTCGAATCTTGCCTCCAGTCCTATAAATTAGAAAAGTTTAGCCTGTGATTGCTTGTTTCTGCATTAGCACGTATCATAATATTTGGTTCTGCCGTGTGTGCAGACTATCCGCTTAAAGCAAAAAAAAAAAAACTTAACATGCGTCCCGCTACAATAGCCCAGATTCACTCCCGAGCAATTCTGGTCTTGGCAAGGTGTTACAGCATACGTTCACTCCCCATCTGAAGTTACTCCGAAGCAATACTGGATGGGCCTAAAAGTGGACCAGATTACTCCGGAGCAAAAATGGACGGGGAGTAGAAGTTGCCTACTATAATGTATCCCATTTCATCAATCAAAGCCTGTAAAGAATCAAAGGGTGTAAAAAATCTCTCTCTCTCTCTCTCTCTCTCTCTCTCTCTCTCTCTCTCTCTCTCTTTCTCTTTCCTTGGTTTAAAATTCAGTTTTCTATGTGCAGTAAATGGCGTACAAAATTCCAGTCATTATCAATTCACCATACTAACATATGCTCATGAAAATTTTATCTTGTGACCAACTGAAGCAATGTCAATATTCAATACATAACAATTTGCACAGAACGCTGAGAATTCCTTTGAAAAAAAATACGATAAAAGAAACATACATATACAAGCATGTACTTACCACCTTCACTGAAAGTGCATAAGAATTTGTACAAGTATTAAATAAACAACATAAAAACACAACTACAGGCTAAGTGTATGGAAGAGTAACCTTTAAAAGTGACAATTCCTATGTGTACTTCTACTTCTTTAAACGAGTATGCATGGGTGGTTAATTTACTGCTCTAAAGACACCCAGTGCATCTTAGAGGTATGAAGATGCCATTAGCACTTGACATAAAAATATGCAATTTAAAATAGTCCCTCTAAAATCAGAAAGGTGGCCATGGAGAGGGGAGAAAAAGTATGGATTTGAATTGCAAAGGCTTAGATAGGGGCAAATGCATTTATAGACTCATAATAGGTGAGGTTTAGCCACTCAAGTACAGTATAAACTTTGTGGTTGTTGCTAGATGGGTAAGGTTACCCTGTTTACTGAATGAAAAGGCCTAAAATGTTATGTAGCCTGCTTCACTGCCTAAGTTCTCAAAATCTAATTGGTTTAGGGGTATTTTTCTTTGTGTTAAAATTTGGAGGAAAAGCTAAAACTACACGTGTGGAAAGTATTTTGGCTTGGAACTCCTGAATAAGTTAATGAAAGGTGTAAAACCTTATATGGCAAACAGTTAAAAAAACATTGGCATCTTCATACCTAGAAAATGACGGCTTTCTTTTGGACCTCTAAGATATGGTGAGTAGACATCGGTGATTAACACGTAGCACTCGGCGCTTTACTAAACAATGGTTCACGTTTCTTAATATTTCAGAAATTTTAATCGCAACACCTCTGAAGAATAAGAAAGCTGCGATTAAAAGAATTGTGATCATCCAGTGACTCTTATATTTAAATACAGGATTTTTTCCCCCATACCGAAAATGATGCGATTAATCGGAAGAAGCGATTATGCGGAGTTGGCAGTACTTTCAAGTGCCAAAATGGATAATAGATATGAAAAAGTGATTAACTGACATAAAATAAAAAGATAAAATGAAACCAGTGCTTTATTTTGACAAAATAACTACAAGGATTTTGCTTTAAGCTCACCATTCTACGCTACACACGCTAATTACAAATATGCTGAATGCCCTGGGTTAATTTGTTTTAAACACAATTGCAATTTCCGTAAGATCAACCTGATCCAATTATCGCTCAGCGACTTGCAAAATATTTTGGACTAGGTCTAGTTCCTTGTAGAAGGCTTTAATGATAAATGTGTATGAATGTATTTTCCAGTGACAATTATACGCTATGCACATAGGATATGAAATGCAAAATGAAACATATTTTCCATTTTAATATAAAAGTAAGGACTGTGTTACGTACGGTTTGCTTCAAATCCACGAGTTATTTCTTTGTATATTTTATAATAAATTACACCCTCAACACACCATGCTGTGCTCTAGCTGTCAGCCCATACAATACTTCTGCCCTCAAAAATTTCAAAATATTTATCCACATTTCATCAATGATGTCATTCAATAAAAAAACAAAGCTTACTCAGAAGAATGTTATAGGGCAATTCCAGCAGAATGTGACGTCACTTACGCTAATTTCTGACAAGCTCTGCCTTTACAGCAACCAGTTTCGTTTTGTATTTAGAGAAAAAGTTAACCCCTGTTGAAAACAGCCAAAACCAATTGCTCTAATCTGAAAGCTTTTCAGAAACCAGCGTATCTGATGTGGCATTGTGTTAGTATTGCCTTGTATCACTTCCCATTTTACAATCATTTCACATGATATATGTGTGAGCAGTCGGGAAGTGTGTTAGGGTCACGGGTGAGCACTAGCCTTGCACGTGGAAGTTAGGGAACATATTCAGGCAGTAGGTATTTCAGAATTAAATTGCTGTGAAGTTAGCGTCCTTATAGTGTAGTTGTAACACGTTCAGACTTGCAAGCTGAGAGACCCTGGTTCGATTCCCGGCAGGGACAGGAAATTTCTAGTGTATGTTTTTTTTGACCCATCTTTTCAAAATTGATCCTTCACAGTTATTTGGTAAAATCCCTGGTTACATATTTCCCTAAAATAATATGTAACAACAGAAAAATCATCAGACTGAGCTCACATTCCTCTCCAAGAATGATACAAGAGAATACTATATGCCTTTCCACCCGGTTATATATTACTGTGCTAGAAATGGGAATCTTAATTAAAGAAAACGTGCATATTTTGTTGAATATTTATCACAAATTAATAGATTACTATATCATATTTATTTTGATACTTTACCGTGTGTCTAAGATTTTATTGTAATAAACACAGTGGTCATTTTGCATTGTATAACTGAAAAGGAGAGATCTGGAACTTTTAAAGGATATGTTCATTTTAGCATTTTATATTAATACTGTACGTCCAGACGTAACACTTGCACCAACAGCAACAGCGCAACACCCACATTTCATAATCTTTTTCACTTCCAGTTACTTTAAAACGCGCCTATTTGAAACACTAGTCACATTCCTTTGTGCGCTGTGTCCCCTTCCAAGGTAACACAGATTTTAAAGGGACTTAACGGTCCGCAAAATCCACACTATGACCCGCTTATCTTTTCCTTCCGCCTCACCATTTCTGAAAAAAACATCGCTAGAATGTCGGACTTTGTACCCTTTGTAGCCGCCAATACTAATGCTGTGTGGCGTCATAAAACGAGACATGCTGGCAGACGACTGGTGCAGATGCATGCGCAAACTCCCTGGGCCGATCGCCTGCTGATCTATCTGGGTTTTTTTGACGTCACACAGCACGAGTAATGGCGGCCTACACAGAGTTACAGTCCCGACATTCCAGCAGCGTTTTCTCAGAAACTGTCAGGCACACAAGGTCTACTTCCAGACGGTCGAAGAGCTGTTTGCAGCAATGGGTAAAGACTTATATGTACGTCATTCGTTGCCAGCGGGTTAAACACAACTGACTCCATTCATCTGCAACTCATCAAGATCATGAAAATGGTTTGAATATAAAGAAGTTCCAATTGCCCAGTGGTATTTATATTGGAAAGACAATCCCCTGAAAAGTGTAGGATTAAGGCGGAGTGCCATTAAGCTGATTGCAATTACGTGGAGTTGATTTTGTGGGGGAATAAAATCTGTGGGTTAGTGATCCGTGTCGTCATGGATGTTATCATAGTGCATGTAGATATGCAGGAGTGCATTTCAAGTGCTGATACACTATATGTATAGGAAATGAAATAGCATTTTCAAGAGTCAATACAGTGCTTAAGACCTCAAATTGTTGTTGATAGCCAGTGAGGCCATAATTAAGTCAGCAGTGGTCGTGAGTGAGGGGGCGAATTGTGCCAATAAAGGTAAAAGTCCCTCTGTACTCCAGACTGATGGATTTCGATACAGATTCTATGGTGGTATTGTATTCTCCAGACGGTACAATGCTCAATGAGACGGTTCGTCGAATCCTGTTTGAAACAAAAGAAAGAAGCACACTGCTGACAGAAGTGTCACTGAAGTCTCATATACAGTGCTGTCGTTATCTGTCATGTAAACTTTACTGCACAAGACATGGGGGGGAAAAAAGGTCAGTTTCAAAAGTTTGAGTCTAAATTCTAAGCCCATTGTAAAGCTGAGTCAAGCGTGTGGATGTTCATGTATGCTCAATGCCAGTCTTCTGTCATCGGTGTAAGCAGAGGTTGGAGCATCACGAATGTAAGGGAGCCGATTAGATATGATATACAGCTAACAAACGCCCTTCTTCCTCCGCTTGCGCCATATTACATGATATTACATCAGCTATCAAACCACCGTATTCGAACAAGAACTTGTCCGCAGGTGAGGTGGTTATGCCTTAACAGCCGGACTGTCATTCTCCCTATCATGTTATAAAAAGGCTAATATTAAGAATAACAAAAAGCGGGTAAGGAGGATTGAGGTTATTCCCCATACAACCTGGTTTCTGTTACAACCGGACTTGTTATAGATGGCATTCTGTATATGCCAGAAGCACACCAACATAAAGAATGGATATGCAATGATAGCAAACATCAGAAACAAGGAGATCTAAACACAGAAATGCTGAACAATGATGATATACATGCGAGCCAGACGTTAATGAGGAAGCGGGGAGAACTTGAGAGAAAAATGAAGAAAAATCAAATTAAGTTACAGATTTAAAGTATGCAAACAGAAAGAAGTGAAATGCAGATGTAATCAGAGAAGTGGGGAAGCTGAGGACAGAAGCTGCACAGACAAAATATCAGGTTATGAAAACTGTTGAGTTGAAAAGATAGAAGAAGGCAGCGAATAATAGCGACCTGTATAAACTCGCGTGAAGAATTATAAAGATGGAAAAATACTGATGACAATAATAAGGCATTGAGCTATCCTGCACAAATGTTCCTACCTGTCGAATCCTCACCCTTGCGAACAGTTTTTCTACACCGTGAACAAGGGCATACAGCGTAGCACATACTCTGGCAAATAGATAGCTTCCCCGGTCTTCCTGTAAGAGTTCGACAGATAATTATATTACTGCTAGACCTGATAATCTCGAATTCCAGGAAATCAGTCCATAATTCCAGTTTTGTCAGGTGACTGAATTAGTGAGTGAACATGTGGGAAGGCACTCTCCTTTTCCTAGATCGTGATGCATATAATATAGTGTGCAAATAATTGTCACCTTGAATGCTTTTGGATTTATATGCCAAACTGCACTGCTGAGTGGTGCATTTTCTCCCTCAAAGATGATCTCAGGACAACTGTCATTTGCAATAGCACGAGTAGTTTGATAACAAATATTACCTTTGTCTCTCAAATACCTTTATGTATGCTCCTGTCGAGACGTTTTTGCATATTTTTGTCTAGACGCAGAGTTATGAAGAACTAGCAACACAATTTGATGTAAACGGAAGTAAGTTTGTATCGCGCCAGAAAATCCGAAAAGGAAACTAAACTTTTTTTTAGGCTCAACCATAAAGAGACATGATTAAAATCTGTTGTAAGACAGTAATTCTAAGATTATCACCCTTCAGAAAGAAAAATGCACCATTCAGTACTCAGGTGTGCGATTTTGCATAGAAATCCAATGCACTCCTAGTGACAAGTTGCACATGTTTTGTGTTTCACAATCTCTGAAAAAGTGCGGTGCCTCCGTTTAAAATATGAGAGATCATTAAATTCATTACGCAAGGATTGTATGCGTCTTCGTTTTCCCGGTTATGTGACGGGGTTGGAACCAGACCATAGACATAGAATTTAACATTGGAGTAAATTCTCAGATGCAGGGCTTTCGTTATGGATGTTCGCTACTCTTTCTCAGAGGTTATTATGCAGATTACAGAGTGTGCAACTTTTCACCAGTAAGTGCACTGAAATTTCAGGCAAAACTGCATATCAAAGAGCTGGCCAGTGCCATTTTGCGCCACGCATTGGTTTTTTTTCATGAGGTGGTCATTTTCTAAAATCAACCGTGCAAACATCACACTATCAAGATAATGCTGTTTGTATTGTGTGTTACAAGGAATACTACATAAATGGTATGCTTCTTATTGGGATGAAGTCCTTAAATGACACTTTTAAAAGTGCTCTGGGGGTATTTGTCTGCTGGTCACATTTACGCCTACTCTAATCCCTCTCCATAACAAACTTTCATAAAATGTTCTGAATACCCCTTTTCAAAATAAAAGAACATCATTGGATACGGTTTGAAATAACGACTATAACTAGCCATATTTGGGGTTTTTTTTTCTTTTTGGACATCTGTTTATTGTTTAATAAATTTTATAAAAAACACGTGATTGTTTTCAATTATTATAATGGCTATCTCCATGGCAGCCGCTAAATCTGGAATATTTTTTTTCTGCGTGACCTGACAACTGGTAACCTAGAAACAATATAAAGCAAATTTATTACATTATTATTTCATTTGGCCACATAAAACAAAAACAAAAAAAAATTATACTTTTCAAATAAAGAGTTTTCAGCCCGCAAATCCTTATTACCCATAGCCATTATCGTTACTCCCTGTAGTGGTAGGCATAAAAACAATGAGCTGTGAAATCTAAGGAGAAAGTGTAAATATATTAAAATTTCAGTGCACACCGTTGAAAATCTCAACACATTTTATCTATCATATTTTATGCTGTTGCCTCTTCTCCTGAAACCCGCCCCAAGTCTGACAGTCACCCACAGTTACAAGACGCTTTTTTCACCTCTCACAATGTTCCTGGGTGTAACACTCATTCGGGAATTGATTGTCTCTGACAACAAATCGTTGAACTGGTTGTACTTGAGAAATTTCCATTTCTTGTGACATGAAACAGATAATAAATACATTCAGTAATAGTTCAAAAAGCTGTAAAAGGTTAAAAATCACAACAGATCATAATTTTACCGCCAGATTGTAACATGCACAATAATGCAGGTGCAAACATGATATATTTACGGCATTGGAAGGAACAGAATATGATGGTATATAACCAAAAACTGAAATAGGTTCTAACAAATTGAGACAGTCATGATTATGTAGAGTTGTAATATTAGCTATCATTGAAAGTAAGTTTTCTATGAAGATATAAGTACTACCTCTGTCTCATATAAAGTCCGGTACCCCGTGAACCCTGAAGCAATTAAGTGTACGTTTTTCTTCACGTATCTATTTATTTATTTTGATAACGTCTTGGATATGTTTCTTCTCTTTCTCCCCCAATTATTTTCTCTTCCTCCCTTTGGTCATTTATATACTTATTCATTCGCACATATTCTCTTTCCGTTGCTCCACCACTCACTCATATGAAGACTATCAGAGTTACAAAACCTTTCGTCTCTACAGGGTTAAAAGGGCACAATGACGGGAAAGTATTGAATTAAAGATACCATGCCTCTTCCCCTCCCCCCTCCCTCCCACTCTTATCTTTCCAAAAAATATATTATGATACTTAGGCTTACATATACAAGTGCCATTTCCAAGCCATGCCTTCTCTTGTGCCTTAACATTAAACTTATCCCAGCAGGCAAGACCCCTCAGTAGCATTCTCAACTTCTATTGGAGCATAGAATGCAGCTACTATACTGCAGGCATTTACCATTACCTTCGACGATGGTTTTCACTCTCTACAGTGAGGGACTCGCTTTACAGACAGGAAGGCTGAGTAAAATGTAAATGAAATGCTCTTCCAGTACATTTATGTGAATATATCCCGTCATCACTCCGACGTGAGAAGTGAAGGATATCAGCAGGAATCTGATAACTGTATCTCATTTTGTGTTGTACACTGCGACCTAAACATTCTCATACTTGTTGATAGCAAACGTAATCGCCCTTTTAGGAGGGTACATGAGAGCAAACAATACACTAAATAAGTGCAAAACATATATTAATAATAATAATAATAATAATGCGTTTTTATAAGTTTCATATCCAGGCTAATGCCCGCTCATGCGACTTCACACTATTATTACTCCAGCAGGCCTGATCACTCTAGAACTTTCTCGACTCCCTGGGGAGCATACACTGCCGCTGCCATTTATAGGCGCTGATCACTAGCATTCTGACAATATCTTTCACTGCCTATAGCCAGGTACCCATTTTACAGACGGGTGGACTGAGGAAAATGTGAATGAAATGCTTTCCCAAGGCACTTACAACATGACCGTGGTCGGGAATCGAACCCAGGACCTTTAGATCTTGAGTCCAACGCCGTAACCATTAGGCCACGCTGCTCCATACTATGTTATAATACATAACTTATGAAATTAAATCAAATTCACTTACACCATTCCATTTGGCACTATTTTCAAGCATACAGTCATTCCAAGGTGTGTATTGTTGGTATGTCTTGCCAGCTGTCAATTAGATTGGAACCAGATAAATCTATAATTATGTACAGCATGATGATACGCTGTATTACAGCGGTCTTACAGAACAAGGCCGTATACACCAAATTAGATTAAATTACCTTTCGGTAGCAGCTTTATGTTCTTTATCTGATCCTCTAGATTAATCTCTCGCCACTTCATTTCATTTTTGAACCATTGATCATTTTTTTTTCTTAAATTTTGGTCAAATGAAATTATAATATTCATAACACTAATAATGCGGTTTATAAGTCTCATATCCTGGTTAATACCCGCTCACGCGACTTCACACTATTATTAATAATTAATGTTATTATAATGTTGTAAGGGACAAGAAATGAAGATTCACATAATAAATCATTTCAAAAAGCGAGAAGTTGCCATGAAAAAGGGGACCTTTAATACTACATTAAAATTCATATTAAGCCCTACTTTCTCAGATATTTCAAATGTAAACGAATAAATTCAGATGTGTTTGTTGCACAGCTTCAAAATAATACGACATTAAAACAGCTCGTCATTTCAAATGTTGACTGCGCAATAAATCAGCTTTATAATGCCCTTCAAAGCTGGTGGTCTTAATGAAAAAAAAAATAACACACAAAAATTTATCAGTGTATCAAAACAATAAAATGTGCTAGTTATTTAAAGTTTTCAATGCAGATGATGTGTGTCATATTTCAAGACTGTGGGTGCAATATCAATGTAAATTCTGAGGAAATTTCCCTGTCATTGGAAAAACAGTTTTAAGAAAATGGAAATTTAATATTGATATTGCTAGTACATGACTAAATATTCACTTAGCTGCGGTTAGTCACAACACGAACGGTAACAAATGGGAATTGCTTAGTAAGTAAAGACACCAGCGACATATATTTCATCTTCTTGTGCATTCTTCAAGGAACTTTGGATTTCTGACGGTGAGAGTCGTTCAAAATTATTGATACAGTATACATTATTGTGATATCGACGCCGCAAATATCTGTGGCACGTTTACACAAAAGAATACAGTAAAAATGCTTATATCCTATGTGTGCAATGACAACATATTGGCCTATTGGCCTACAACTTTCTTTCACATGTTGACTGAAAATTACTATCACTGTTGTTCTCACAATTAACAATAAACAAAGTATCAATGCCTTCATGAAATTTGAAGGGGATGGGATACTTTTATACTATATTTTGTTCAGTTGTAGATATTTTCCACCACAAACCATATAATTCTAAAAAAAGGAATAATTACAATATGGGCACACGACAAAATTAGACATTTTTTTTTACCAAAATGGACTACAACATGTATTTTCTATTCGTAGCTCCCTTATACTAAACCTTGGAAAAAGCCACCATGAAGCAACGATATTTGTTTTCAACTTCCGTACTGCTGATTTCTGAAATGTATTGTGATCAGGTACAGATTAGCAGACTGCGACAAAATGGCATCGAGTCTATCAAGAAAATTTAAACAATATATGTGATTCACAAAAACAAAATGCAGCTCTTCCCGTTATGGGAGCAGAAAACACACACACAAAGAAAACAGACTTCCCTCACACTGGACAAGTTCTTTTTCCATGAGATCATCCATGACCTCAAAGGTTTCTTTGGTGAATGTCTGCATGAAGCCTGAAATCAGATCGGAGAATACCAACGTTAAAATCACATTTCCATTTGTAGCACAGGTTTTCAGTCTTTTCAGATATATATGCACTTCCCCTCCCAATTACGCCTTCGGGCAATCCAGCGGATTCCTATCTCAGACTCACTCATTAGGGATTTTCTTCAGTAACTCGCAATTTATATAAACTGTCACCTCAGTTTATATGTGTTGCATGTCCATGGTATAATCCTGGAACTTTCCCTAGAGGTTTTAAATTAAAGTGAAGAGCAGAGTTATGGTTAGGAGCGAACTTAAGGAAAAGAGAGGGTCTTAATACAATGTTCAGGGACTCTCCCTACAGTCCTTTGTTTTCCCTAGTTCTGCTCCTGAAACTTTACTCAATCACACCTTTGGAGGTCTCTGACATTGTTTTTTTCTTCTGTTGGCCCTATTAACATTTTGTGTTATTCTACATATACAACTGTGATTTGGGGGAATTTCTTCCATGGAGGTTAAAGTACTTCTTTTGCCCGATCTTTTAACGGGAAGAAAAAGGGGGGTCAATGCCCAAAATTTTTCACAACTGGCTTTCGAAAAATATCACCTCAAATTCTGATTTGGTCCCCAAATTTCCATTTGGCTGGTTTTGACCGCGTGCGAATACATAGGTCTACACATTTTATTTTTTTATCTAGAAGGCTCAAATTGTACCTGAAACTTTAAAATTGGATGCTTTACTTAGATCACAGATCATTTTACATATTTCTACACCCTAACATTGTCTGGCAGGGCCCCAAAAAAGGTTTATATATTAGTGGATTAATCGGCTTGTACACAATGAATGATTTGCCCTTCTAATAGGTGTCACAAACCTGGAGAGTCCCAGGATTATACCAGATGACATACGACACTTGTAAACTGAAGTGACAAATACAGCTTTTCACATATTCACTTCAATCTGAACGAGGTATCGTTAGGAATCTCTGATCCAATACAATTTCCAAAATGTTCAGCTCCATGCTTTTACGACTTGTCCAATTCTTTACCAAAATAATCTGCACATTTCATTTTGCAGCGATTTCTCCCATCATCATTCTATTTTATTCTTACTGCATTTTGTCCCTTAAAAATCCCTGGTCTAAACGAATATGAGAAACTGATGCAAAATGAAGTGAGCAGATTATTTTGGTAAAGAATTGGACAAAATTGGAAAGCATAGACCTGAACATTTTGGAGACTGTTCGTAAAATGTTCGACAGTTTCAAACAAGAGTGTTTTGTATGTGAAATTTCACTCGTATCGTTATTCATTGTTATGTATGGTTTCTACAGTTTGGTTTTTGAGGCATTAGGTCATTTTGTGGTGCTGTAACTCCTCAGTTAAATAAGTATGTTAATTTTAATCCACACAAATTGCATGTTTGCTAACATGTCCCTAAAGCAGTCAAACCTACCTATCTGTGAGGTTGCAATATTTGCTGTATATCTGTCACAATAGGGCGATACTGGAAGCTTCAGTTCTCTCTCCTTGTCTCCCTGTTGGTAAAATGGATATAATTACGAAATCATGGCTGGCGGAGAGGGTAAAAAAATATTCAAGATTCAAGTGACTTTCTATTGCAGTTGATCTGACCTGACGATATTAGAAACTCCAAAAGCATCTGTAGTCGAGCGAGTCAAAGATTTTTTTAGCATTACAAATAAACAACTTGTAGTAACATACTCAAAATACAGTCAAATTCCAATCAAATTTGCTGCATATTTTTTATTTGTTTGTGTGTTTGTTTTTGGCCGAAGGCTATTTGACTCACATTGCTTGAGGCTTTAAATTTCTTAAAATACATACTGACTATCCAGAAGTCAAGAAAGGATTGCATATCTTATAGATAGGCAATATGCCTGAGACTGCAACCGTGTCGTTGCATCAACAGACTGGACAATTTCACTGCTGGAAGCATGCGGTATCAAAATGTTAGAGCTCCACAAGACCCCATACATTTTTTTAGGTATACGCTGATAAAAATGTCACTGACACAAGTGGTTTATCCGCAATACTAAACTTACCTGGGCAAAAAATTCCTCACACAGCAAAGATACCCACACCTTGTGTATGTCCCAGGGCTTGGCAGGGTTGCTGATGTCAGCACAGTGCAGAATCAGCATCATAATACGCTTTACTCTGATACGAGAGTGAGAGCTGTGAAACAACAAACAAACAGTTCACCAGGGAACACTCTGAGAAAATAATGCTGCTATAGGCAAAATATATAACAATATAACTCTCTTTTAATTTCATTGGGTCAAAGCTAACATTAGGCGCCTCCAAGGCAGTGGATGCGAGCCCTATACAGATCACTTTCTTTCCTGTTACGTTTACCTATTTTTTCCAGTCATAAATAGAATCTTGACACCGTTGACAAAATCGTCGATTATCTTGCTGACTAAACAAAGAAGACCAAAGGAAGACTTAAATGTTTTATCAGTTTGCTGTTTCTCTCCACCTTCTCCATTAACATCACTTGGTAGTACATGCATTTATTTGTGAGATTCCCGCTCGTCTTGAAATTAAAGTAAGGGACGTCAGGCAAGAAATCTCTACACAGGCAACTTCTCGAGTCAGCCTACCCTGCCTACATTGAATACAGGAATACCACGGGTTTTATTCATTGTTCTTATCAACATACAGCGCATTTATCTCAATCTTGGGGAAATATATACATTATTTGCATTTAACTCTCTCATTCTTATTTGTACATCTATCGCATTTATCTCATTCTTGGGGAAATATATACATTATTTGCATTTAACCCTCTCATTCTTATTTGTACATCTATCGCATTTATCTCATTCTTGGGGGGAATATATACATTATTTGCATTTAACTCTCTCATTCTTATGTACATCTATCGCATTTATCTCATTCTTGGGGAAATACAAATGTCCACTGCAAAATACTTTCTCAGTATCACATTAATATAAGGCAAAGACTTCATGTGTTATCCACCGTTTAAAAAAGAAAGGTCTACACAAATCAGTGTGTAAAGGTGTGAGTAGAGTGAAACTAAATTTTAATGCTAATTCCGGCTTGATGACTTTTAATATCAGACGGAAAGTAAATGAAACATCTCAGAATTTCTCAGTAAAGAAACATGGATAGTGACAGAAATTTGGATACAATAACTCATGAAGAGCATTGTCCTTTACGCTAACTGTCTTGAGACCTAGGCCATATTTTCCTCCATCTATGCAATCAGTTTGGTGAAATGCACATTCCTGAAGTTTCAAGAACAGAAACCAAAGACTTGGACCAAGTTATTTAATTTCTTATGTTTATATGATTAACATTTGTTATACAATGATTCAAACCGCATGCTTTTAAATACATGTACAGTACAGTAGATTGCACTTGCTTTCAGGCTAAGTGAACCAACCTATCACACACTTTGTCAATCCATCTCTGCAAACCAGGTAGTGCTTGAAAAGAAAATTCAAATAAACATGGAGCAAAATGAAGAGAGAAATAAAAATCAGAATTTCAAAACATCTCATTTAGCAATCCCAATCTTAAACTATCAGAACTTAAAGATGAGTATCAAAATAACCGCTCCAAATTGCAATGACATGAGTACGGTGGAGAAATGCGTGATGTTAGTATTATAACCAGAACCCATATTTCAGAAGTTCACAGGATCCCTTCGGGAAAAAAAAAAAATATTGATTTTCCTATCTTTCTAGCAAAAGTAGAATTATGTCCGCAGATGCTGAATAAATAGGTCGTAAGACTGATATCGCATTTAACACTCGAGTTTTTAATCAAACTATGATGAGAGATTGAAATAATTTATTCTTCATGTTATAAAATTTGAGAAAAGCTGTAGTACACTGTTTTTGGCACAGACTGTGGTGGCAGTGGCACTACATATCGTCACGGTCATAATACAGTTGCATAAGTTGTTTTTTTTTTTCAGGTTTTTAGTTGTTGGAATGGTAAAAATGCCTCTTATTTGTTTCGTATTCTCAATAAAGCAGGTTTTTGTTTCGTGCACTAAATTCCAGTCAAAAGCACAGTCAAAACTACACTTCCATAGACTGTGAATTTACTAAACAGCACAGTTTGTGTTTTTTTTTAGTTTTCTCAAAACAACAAAAAATGACTTCGGCAGTTGTGTTATGACCGTGACGACATTCCACTACAGGAACTCACGAATAAGAAAACAAATATGGCGCAAATGTCATACGAATTCAAAGGATAGGAATATACACTTGGAAACTCTCGACTGAACCTCTTACCACGGGCCTGTTAATGCCAATAGTTTCATATTGGTTATAAGCAGGAAGTGGTTGGTCATGTCCGTGGAGAGAATCATAGTACTCATCATGAAGATGAAGTCACTGCACAAGTAGTCAGGACAGAAGAAACACAGAAGTTCCAGTGTTTATCAACAGTGATATCTGATGTATGGCATTGGGTCAGATGGTAATTGATCTGTCTCTAGTAAATTCATGTCAGCAACTTTCAAAGGAACCAACAGAAGGTATTTCACCGTAAACATACAGTAAAAGTTTTCCCCAGTTTAGAGTCCATTTAACCACGCTCGGCTTAATCGTGATTTCAGTTTACTCGAAACCGTTTTCAGATTACAGAACAATGAAATGTCAAGATTAAAGTCACTGGAAAATCGTTACTCCTTTTAATCGCAATTTTTTTTCACACATACACAGCACTGTAATTGTACCAGGTCGACCATAATACCAATAATGTTGTTTGTAACTTTCGTATCCAGGCAATTGCCTGCTCACAAAAATTAAAACTGCCGTTATCCTGTAAGACTAAATCACTTCACAGCTTTCTGAACTTCCTGTGGAGCATATGGTGCCACTGCAATTTGTAGATGCTGATAACTAAATTCTGATGACAGCTTCCACTGCCTATGGCCAGATACCCATTTCCCAGCCGCGTGGACTGAGGAAAATGTAACTTAAGAGGGCACTTATAACATTGCCATGATAATAATCGAATCTACAATTCATCTTGCGTCCATCACTCTGATCATTCGGTCACATCATTCCAAGCCAAATAGGGATCTATTACTCTAACATGACATCATTGCATAGTCTTACTATTAAAAAGGGTTCCTGGCTGTGATATTTGCTATATTTTGTCCAATCCTTAAACATTTCTGCCGTCCTCTGACAGAAGGGCTCAATTAGGAAAATGAATGACATCTGAGAGCTATCTTGTGTGACAATTTCATAATGAACCCTTGAACACCCGAAATGTGATTCTCGTCCGTGTTGTCCCATTTTACATGAATGAATTTGGAAATCATCGTGTGCTGCCTTTCTGCTGGTACCAAGAAACGTAACTCTGATAGCGCTACATCTTCAGTGATACGAGAGCGACCGACTGATGGTTACGCCATGTCATTACTCGCTGGGACTAGTGCCGCTTGACTGTTCTGATACCAGGTGAGCTGGTCCGGCCTGAGCTTCTCTAGGTTAGGTAGAGAGTGAGCACTGATACCGTCATGCCCATCACTCATAGATAGTAGTTAGAGTGACTAATTCCAACTGCAGCGCCACAAAGGTTAAACCTTCATGAAAATTTTACCTCCATAGATTTTTAGACTGACACATGCATTCGATTGTCATTAGACCACCGACCCAAAGTTCTGAACAAATGGATTCCAAAATTATCAATTTGTGGAATGCGATTCTTGTGTAATCCACATGATAACAAAGAGGGAGAAATTTGAGCCATTTTACCAGGAAAGTGTGTCACTCGAGATTTTACCAGATTACAGGGAAAGATCACGTTTTGAGAAAAAAAGGCTAACAACCTCACACTAGAAACTTTTCTGTTCCTACCGGGGATTGAACCTAGGATCTCTCAACTTGCAAGGTGAACGTGCTATCACTATATTTCAACGATGCAAACTTCACAGCAATTTAAACCTTAAATATCTATATTGCCTGACTATTGGTCCCTAATTTTCATACGTAATAATAATAATGCAGTTTATAAGTATCGTATTCGGGCTAATGCCCACTCACGCAACTTCACACTGTTATTACCCCCAGCAGGTCTGTTCACTCTTGGACTTTCTCCACTCCCTGAAGGGCTTACAGTGCCGCAGCCATTTACAGGCCCTGATCACTAACATTCTGACAATATCTTCCACTGCCTATAGCCACGTATCCATTTTACAGACGGGTGGATTGAGGAAAACGCTTTCCCAAGGCACTTACAAACAACATGGGCGTGGTCGGGAATCGAACTCACGCCTTGAAATTTAGAGTCCATCGCCTTAACCCTTCGGCCACGCTGTTCCATTTAAACGGCTGATCTAGTCTGAAGAGATATCTACCTCAAAGAAACTTAAAGCGACTTACTCGTGTGCTTCTCTACTCAAAGTCCTCAGAATTTCATATTCCTTCAACATTCTCAGCCCTACTCTCATATGATGATTTTCAAGGACGGACACCACATACAGCTTGGCCAGCTCTGAGCTGCAAAAGATTTATCAAGTATATGTCAATGAGAAATATGTATCAACTTTCAATGGAAAAAAAAAAAAACAACACACAAAAATGTAAGTCAGAGCGTCATCTGCATTGAGATTTCTCGGTTGATATCCCTTGTTAAAGGTAAAGACGTATGGGGACCTCATACATACACGTAAATACTTAAAGATCTACCCAGGTTATGAAGGGACAGAAAGTGCGTGATGGGACACTTCAGTGACTTGAATTCAATGGCGCTCTTTACACCAGACCGCTATTTTTGTTTTCCGAATTTTATGAGTGAATCATTTCATATTATATAGAAACTGCAGTTCACTGGTTTCTTGCTCTAAATGTTTCGGTAAATAAAACTGATATAATAACGTCTAATATTTGAAGTACGAAAGCAAATCCATTTGAGTTGAGGCGGTGTCCATGACCATTAGGCGGGACTTGCCTCCCAGTGGAACCGATCGGAAGGCGCAGCTTTCAAAATGAAACCCGGAAAAGAGGGCCGCATCTTTTTTTCCTTCAGTCTGGGTGAACAAAAACTGAAACTAAAGAAAGAATTTAGGTCCTCCTTTTCTCTCCACAAATATAGCATTTTAATCTTGTTTGCCTGAACGATCGACGGAGTCTTGCTTGCATGGTCTGAAAGTATTTGGTGAATGGTCGGATAAACCGCAGGATGTTTCGTAAAACAGGGGGCTTGAGAGTTGAGAGGTCGCTATGGCCTAGTTGTTTGGTTTGGGTTTTTTTTGGCGAGGGNGGGGGGGGGGGGGGGGTGCGGCTCAGACTATCAGTAAAATTCTATGCACACCAATTGTTGTACCTGGTTATAAACTTTCTGTACTGTATAAATATATTAAAAATATCCTCAAATTTTAAATAACTACCATACAATGTGTTTAAGATTAAAAAAAAAACCGTCAGACATTATATTAGAACAAAATATATATAGACTATACATCAACAAAAGTGAAGAAACCCAACAAACACAAAAACATATTTAAAAAAACGGAGGGAAAAACTTCGATAGATAAGTAAATAACTAAATAAATAAATAAATAAAATGAATGAAAGAAGGAACGCCTTTTTCAGTATGCTTATTCAAACTCCCATAAAAGCCTGTGAGAAACTAACTTGGAGTTCTTGTGGAAATTATTATTAGTCCCTGTATGTTCTATGTCATGAAGGATGGCGGTTAAAAACATGGAAAACATTTCCAAGTGGTTCATCACATTCTGTTGGAAAGAAAGAAAGATGAAGACAAAAAAAAAACAGACAATGTAAACTACGAATGTCATGATACACCATTACAAAATCGTCACGCTCATTCCATGTTTGCCTAAGTCATTCTTTGATGATTTGAATTGTTGATATTAGTATAATCTTCCATTTATCTTCTTTTTCCTATTAAAACAAATGCAGAGTTTTGGCTTATTATTTTATCCCAAATTTACATATTAAACCATATCTGCCTCACTGTTTTGTTCTGAACAACAAGTTGAGATTCCTAAATTTCTCTTAATCTCAAAAAACTGAGTTATGCAAATATGGAATCAGCATGACGAAATGTATTTTTCATAATGTGTTACTTTTCTTCCTTACACGAAACATGTGTTCTCCCTTAGAGTACAGTGAAGTTTGGTTTTTTTGGGTTTTTGGTTTTTTTTTTGGCTCAGACTGTTTGTGAAGATTATGCATTCCAGTAATGGTGCCTACACATATGAGTAAGTATAAGGAAGTTATCCATTTTATTAAATCTAAATATGATTCTGCCCAATGGCACAAAACTTTTTGAAAAATGTATACTGAATTTATTTAAAAGAATCGTCGACGTTTCGTGTTAAACACTTTTTCAAGACTGACAATGCAATTTAAGACGTACAGAGAAAGGCAAGCGAATACATATTCACATGTATATAGTTATCCATTTCATCATCATCTTCACTGCCACTAATTGCTAGATATCATGCTAGGCTGATAACAATATGAAGACCCTTTCTCTATTTCACATGCCCGCTCCTCATCCTTAAATGTGAGGAAAGAAAATATCCACTTCTTCATTATTAGTATTTTGGAATTTTAACAATTGATCACCGATGGCCATTGCTGAGGTATAGTAGCCTGGCAACAACTAGAAGGTTCCACACACAAAGCTTGGTTTAGGGTTAAGGACATGAGTAGGGGTTAGGGGGGAGAAAAAAAATGATCCTTGGGAAAGACCTTAGACATTGGCATTATGTTAGAAATCTCTCATATGTGCTTTCTGTTCCTAATCCTGCCCATAGCCTTAAAACAAGCAATAGAGGAGAGAGAGCTTGGATACTGCAAACAGTTAGTGGCCGCACGGAAAGCATAAGCGTTTCCAGATCCTTGTTATAATCACTGTATCAGGTCGCCAAGTCAAAGCCAACGGAAAACATAGGCTAGGTACAGTGCACATCACCACCGGTAGAACGAACATTAGAACTCCTCGCTGGATCTTTGGATGGGAGACTGAGCACGTATGTGTTTGTGCCGAGTGCAAGGGGACCAGATCGCTACTCTAGTAATGCAGATAAGAATTGCCGGAAACAATAACGACAACAACATCAACAAGAACAACAACAACAAAAAATAACAACAGTTCAACAACAACAACAACATCAATAACAACAGTTGTGTAATGAGGTGTTATGGATAAAAACGCTCAGAAAAAGTGGAAACCTTTGAGGGCTGTCAAATACTCACAATAAATCCTGTCCTGGAGATAATACAGTTGACTGACTGTAACACGTCAGCAGCATGACATGCATTGTGATACGGGTTCCGTTTGTAATGTCTCTCAACCTGGAGAGAATCAGAGATGCGCGTTTTAACTATAGAAAGCATGTGAGATTCAAGATTCAAACACGCAATAGCTCAAGTAGTCACTAGGCGAGACAGTTTCACCCACGAATCGGTTGTTAACCCACCCTATCTATTCAAAAAAATACGTTCCAGGATGAGCATATTATTATTACCAGAAAGATGTCACAAAAACCCAAACATGCCTAAATTACCTAAATTATACAGTATTTACTAAAATCCAAGGATGCCGGGGTTTTACAACGAGTCAGTTGATTAATAACCATCATAATGAAGACCTTTAGATAGTATCAACTTACTTCGATTGTTTGCTTAATATATATATGTGAGCAGTCGGAAAGTGTGTTTGGGTCACGGGTGAACACTAGGTTCGCACGTGGAAGTTAGGGACCGATTCAGGCAGTAGGTATTTAAGAATTAAATTGCTGTGAAGTTAGCGTCCCCGTGGTGTAGTGGTAACACGCTCTGACTTGCAAGCTGAGAGACCCTGGTTCGATCCCCGGCTGGGACAAAAATTTATAGAGTAGGTTTTTTCGGCCCTTCTTCTCAAAATTGATCATTCACAGTAATTTGGTAAAATCCCTGGTGACACACTTCCTAAAAATAACATGTAACATCTGAAAAATTATCAGACTAAGCTCACCTTCCTCCCCCTTAAATATAAGAGAAAGAATACTACTATACTATAGGCCTTTCCACCCGGTTACATATAGGCCTACAGTGCAGTGCCCTCAGGGGATTAGTGTTGATTTGTTAATTTATATCTGCCATTGTCACTGTTATTTGTTTATGCTGTTAATTATTGTTTATTTTTTTTTGTAATCATATTTGGATGCTCATACTCGTATGTCATGTTGTGATGAGCTATTAAAATCTTCTTGAATCTTCAATCTTGAAAAACGTTATGAAAAAGGCTATTTTAAGAATACAAACACAGAGGGAGAGAGAGAGAGAGAGAAAGAGAGAGTGAGACAGGAAGCATAACAAAGACAGAGCATGTAAGTAAAACAGTATACTTCTGGAAATTCCAAACAAAATACCTGAATTACGAAACGCATGAACTGGTTTTCTGTGAGACCGAACTTGTCCAGAAGGTTATGGCGAGTGAAGATTTCGTGTGCAATGGCCTGCATTGCATGTCCTTTGGTGAAATGACTCAGGGTGAAGATGTCAAAGGTCCACTTGTCCACAGACTGTTGGGGAGAGATTCATAAAAACAAGGGCTACCCAGATCAACCAGGAATCAATGTAAAATTCAGACATGACCAAATTCTGCCGTCCCCTGATAAGATGAATTAAATCCAAAACCTCACACACACTTGTTACGAAATAAATTCACGAGATGCCCGTAAATGTTTCACATTAAGCATATTTCGCAATATTAATGGGACTTGTTGGGGGTCGCAAAGTGTGTCGAAAAAGTGATAGTTTTGTAATTATACATTTTGAGATATCCAGTGAATGGGATATCTATCAAAACTTCTCATAGTCCACTGCATTTCTCACAGAGTGTATGATATTTATGTAATGTACAAGTTCTTGTTAACGATTCTTAATATTGGTCGTAAAATCCTTTGTATCCCTAACTATGACAAACAGAACGTACACGTATGAACCATGAACAAAAGAATATAACCGATTCTTGAGAATGACACTACAGGCTTAGTATCTCGTAACTATCACAAACAGAACATATACTACACAGGTGAAGCAAAGATAAAATTCTTGTGACCGATTCCTGACATTTGTAGTTAACACTGTGTAACCCTTAATAATGACAAACAGATCGTAAACATGTGAACCGAGAAAAAAAGCCCCCAAAAAAGTATTTATATAGACACATAATATTCTATTCCTTTAAATGGTGGAACACAGTGGACCTCGGTTTCAAAGTCGTTACCGGAATGGGTCTTGGTGTGAGTAAGGTCTTGCTAAAACAGAAATCAGGGGAAGCAATCTCAATCACAGTCTCAACAAAACAAGGCTAATGCAACTACGTGTGGGCAAGCTAGGCTTTTTAACAAAACTTGCCCTAGGAATTCCTGAAGTCGTATCCCCTGCTGTGCTGAACAAGAGACGAAAGAAGGAGCTAACACACATATTATATCAACTTGATAGTCCCAGTGAGGGCGACGTCCTTTTCGTGCCGTCTCACCAAAAGCTGCTCCATGTTCGGCTTGCGTGGACTTGCCGACTGAATTCTCAGGCACGTGGAGATGTCACCTCGCCCCTTCTGCCCTCCTTTCCTTACAGTCAGTCTACACTAGGAAGATGAAATTCGGGCAAGTGAAGAATTCTTGCTTTTTCTCTACAGCAAGACGATGCGCCCTTGAAGAATTGTACATTTCACTGGATAAAAGTGGAGATAAACTTCTGTTCCTTCATCACTGCTTATGGTCAACTTTAACAAATACTCGGGGAATAAAAAATCGAGGAAATGAACAAGTCTTATAGTGAGCAAGGTTTATTAAATTTCAGGCCATTACAACGGAGGTCCAGCGGGCTGTCAGAATTCAGGTCATTTAGAAATTCAAATCATTTACGTGTAACAAACATTCATACAGAACATCGACGAGATAGACATCATTTTAATTACCTCCATAAAGTCTTGAACACCAATTTCAGCATTAACTGAAACCCCATAGTCCATCTAGAAGTGAAAACAAAGATCAGAGAAATCAAAATTAAGGAATTCTCGAAATTCAGTTCACATCTAGAACACACACATCTTCTGTTTCCGCGGCCGGTGGAGAAGGTCTATGTTCAACCATGTCTGTGGAGGAAGTAGGGAACAATGGGGGAATACTCTCTGGTAAAATGTTCTGGAAGTGCGCACTCTGTTTTCTGGTGGCCTAAAATGAATATGAAATACATCACACATTGATTCATCATCACTTTGTATTGTTGTGCTTCGCGTGCATTTGCATCACAAAATAAGAAATGCATGTATGATGAACGCTGTCAAGTCGCTTCAGATCTTTTAAAAAACTCGTTATTACTCTATAATAGTATATACCGGGTAGTGTGTATATACTGTCTCTTATACACATCTTATATGTAAGTATTGTACGGCATTTCCTGGTGTTGCGGTTAAAGAGTGTTGCTTTTATCCAATTAATTTTATACAGAAAATACCGTGTTATGCTTTTTGAAAAGTTTGCCATTAAGCGGCAGTTGCAGCTGAGCGGATTGTAGAGTGACAATACATGATTGTCTAGTTGCC
>JAWQUT010000675.1:54925-71092 GCA_033807755.1 Ellobium chinense
AGGGATTCAGCCCATGCAAAGGAAAAAAAAATCAAATATCGTGATTGAAATATAATTTTATACCATATGATCAATCTAAAATGCCTCAGGGAAACTTCAATTTATTCAGTTACGGATCATTAAGTCATAAAATCAGTGTTCTTGTGTTTGGAAAATATTTTACACTCATTTTCCGCAATAAACAAATAGTTCATACGGGATGGCCTGTTAGACCTTCAGAGGATTATATCTAACTTCCTATTCTAGTGACTGTAATGTACCAGGCCAAGGGAAATAACCAGTTTTAGTAACTATGTTATATATTGTCATTGTTACCTCCCCTTTGACTTAATAAATATTCAAGATTAACACCATTGATGTCGTCTGTCGCACTTCTATTGTTCTCTGTCATTTACATGTCATAAAGACATTATAGTGACATATGCCTCTTTTTGATTGGATGCAAGACAACTATAGTTGCTACTGCAGAACTCGGTAATAACGACGGGGTGGACGGGACTATCAAAACTCCATTGTTATTACCATGTCCCGTTATTCCCGAACTGAAGCGTGGAGACTTCACGTTGATGATACTACATTTAATCAGCAATTACCGCAGATGTAACACGCAATAGTTCAGTGGCCGTATACATAATCCATACGTTAATTAACGCACTGCGTTAACTGCAGTGAACAGCACTAATATTTTGGGAGTTTCCCGTGATTATAGCATAGCGGTAACTAATAAAAAAATGAAAAAAAATGAAAATACGACTTTATTTACCCAGTAGGGAAATTGTTTTACAATGTCATACAATGTTATACATCTCATTCATAATACAAACACATATAACAATACACATCATACATGAAAATACATAATATTACAAATGAAATACATAACAAAGTGATTGCTGGTCGCCAGCGGTGCAGCGCCCTAGTCCCCCCAGCTCTAAACCCAGGTACTCATTTACACCTGAGTCGAGTGAGGAAATGGAAGTGAAGTGTCTTTCCCAAGAACACTACACCGTAAATGTAAACTAACGTATAGATTATGCGTACGGCTACAGGTGGTCACTGTTGCAACACGGTTTCACGCATGAATCGGATGACCCTCCCCCCACCCCAATTTATTCAAATAAACACGTTTAAGGACAGCACATTAAGCCGCAACTTATGGAAAGGCTATTTTAAATGTGGTCCTTCGAACTGCACTGAAATAGTTACTGATAAATCTAGAGTATGGAGGTACTGAAACTCTATTACAAATTTTTGAAAGACGAAGCTTTCTTTCCCAGGTAAATTATTATGATATGCAGCGACCAGTTACTTCCTCTACTCTGATGACTTCTTACGCTAGCTTCATGACGCAGTTACAACATGATATGCATTTAAGACATTGTATAAGCCATTTGTGAGATATCTCTTTATTTTGGATTTTTTGTTGTTGTTGTTGCCACTCCTAACTAAGCCCAANGAGGTTCGGCTTTACTTGTAGAAGACGTGCATCCTCAGCAATGAACTGCTTTATACGATCACTAAGATCCACAAACGTCCACTCAAAGTTGGCATCTACATACTCCTCCCTGGCAGGAAAACAAAGTATGGCCTGAGAACAGCAGGGTACAACTGACCTACGGACCACTCTCAGCCATTATACATACGCGGCCATCCGGGCATCGCAAACCACAACTCCAGCAATTCTTACTTCCGCTTTTCCCCTTTCCATTGCCAGAACAATATGTGATTGGCTGATGTGGTCTGTTACTTTGCCATCTTTCGGCTGATATATCTTTTACTTTTGGAATCGATATTTGATGACGCAATTACACAGAAGTGAGCTATATAGGAACTGACTAATTAAGAATCTGTAGAAAGGTCTATTGGAAAAAAATAAACTTTACAGTCAAACATGTACGTCCTTCTCATTATTACAGCCACCACCTTAATTTTCTTGGAAAAAACGATCCAAATAGATAGATGGTAACCATCATATTATGGAAATTCAGTGGGGTTTTTTTTCAGACCCTTTTGAAGAGAGTTTGAACTTCAAGTGGCGAATTGGCAAAACATTGCATAACATGATATACTTACGTGGTACGTATAGTGCTCATCGTGATCACGCTGCTGTCGGGTCTCTACATAGTTCAGATATTGATAAACCTGAAAAGCAATAAGGCTGTGGTTTCTGAGCATACGTTTGAAAAGCGTCTTGAGCGGCATCATATCTAGATTTATAGTCGATGATTGATTTATCTGTATGAAGCTCTAGGGAAGCGGGGCGGATCCAGAAAACAAGCAAGGGAGAGAATTCTGCCACATTACTGATCCTTTTATGAGTATCGGACAAACAATATGCAACTCTAAATTTCATAATATACAGGAATTAGCACTACAGCCCCCTCCCCCCTTTTTTTCGTAATATTTGAATGTATACCAAGGATATACAGAGAACTACATGAAGAATAGCTTCTTAGAATTACCGACTAGTGAAGGGTAAAATTAGTAGTATTTAGTGCAATAAGTACAGAAAAATAGGGTAGGGGGTGAGGGGAAGGAGGGTCACGATCATTTGGTGACCTTTCCTCCAGCTGGATCCTTTCATGGGAATGAAGGGGAAGGGAGCAAGCCCCTTCCAACTCTCACATGTTGTCGAGAACAGAACAGACACTAGATTAGGCTGAATGAGAAATTCAAAACAATCAAAATCTGGATAATTGTCTAAGTCAGTCACCGTAGGATGACCCGCTTTCTATACTACTACGACAAGCACGGCCAACAGTAATAACAATGAAAAGACTAGCAGCAGCAGAGCAAACCCTTTTTTTTTTCGCAGGGAAGACAGCCGATACACGTACGTTACGATAAATTAGCACGATGAAACCTTTACGAACATGGGAAATAAAACAAGCAACAAAATTTGAAAAAAAAATACAAACAAAGCCCCATGGTCATTAAATACTGGAAGAATGGAAAATGCCTGACTTGGCCTATTCCACGAAGTGCCGTTCAGTTCCATAAAGATTAGACCAAGATTATGACCATCTCCTTCTCAGTATTGTAATAATGATGCTATCCCCTGTTGTACTACTGTGCTATATCATGACCACTTGTGGCAATGCTAACGAAACGACAGTCGTGCTAAAGCTACCTAACACAAACCTAAAACTGATAGGGAAATAGGCCTACTAACAATTCCGCTCGCTGAAGGTGCCTGAAAGATAACCTCGATATCATAACGAAACTCTAAAACTTATCAGCTGCGGAGTAGTCCACACGTAATAAATCTGATGTTCTGCTGTACTTCACCCTGTAACAGATCTAGGAATTTTCCATCCATTGGAAGTGGACAACATTCACCTCCTTGCTCTCCCTTCCCCCCTCAACCCCCTCCCCCAAAACCACCAGTTATGAAATTAATCTACTTTCTATGGCCAGACAAAGAAAGAGAAGAATAAAAAGACAGAGCGAGCAATGCCTGTGATAGGTGATCAGCAAAAGGGCAAAAAAAACTGCTAGCGTTGGGGGGAGTCCAGAACTGAGACTTTTATGGACAAATTTAAGATGATTGAGCCGAGGAACAGTGGAAAAGTAGAAGCCATTATTGAAGGTCTGCGTCGTGTGAAAATCCCAACATTCAAACAGCGTTTTCTCAAAAGCGTTAAGGCAATCAGGCGAATGAAACAAGAGTGGATTGAAAATTGATGGAGAAATCCTAGAAATGTGGATTGTTTAGATTGTGAACTGCTTACGTATCCAAACCCACGTCCCTTCATGTACGCCCTTTTGTCATTAACTTCTCTCCCTTTGTCTCTTTTTCTCTCTTCTTCTTGTCTCTCTCCTCCTGTCTCCCTCTCTTTCTCTCTCACTTCTCTTTCTCTCGCTCTCTCCACAACCAGAGAGATTGCTGCCTTAAAGTGGAAAGGAGGCACAGATCCGCAACTGCCCTCACCATATTTCAAACAAGTTGAAGGTTGTCCAGAATGAATTGGCTTTGTTTACTGCTTTTCAAATAAAACTGGTACGTCTTTTATTTTGAAATTCCTAAAAGTAGCCTCTAATCTAAGCTTGGTCAGTTAAATCAATCAAGACCCTGATTTGAGAAATATGAACTCGTACTAAGTCACCTGATAGATCTATCAGGCCTCTATGCAAAGTGATTTCTGGGTGCTCACCACTTGATACTGTCTTCGTACGAGCTTCCATTCAGTTATGACCTGACCGGCTTTTCTAAAAAGTAGTCAGTCTACTAACAAAACTGTTGAATTTGTGATGGTTTGCTTAGCCTATTGAAAACGGTTGAATGTTGACCGGGAAAAACTTTGCAACGTTTCACAACATCAATCCATGTTTTACATTTACATGTATCTTTCAAAGCTTAGGCTTATCAGTCAATGCAATGCACACAGTCTACGAAAGAAATCTGTCGTCATATCATGGTTATGTCAATTAGCATTTTTCCACCTATTTTTTTTAAACTGGAATTAAGCACATCGGTAACGTTGACACTTTTCTTTAAAGCAAAATTTTCAGTTCCGGGTTTCATTTTTTTTTTTAAATTTCAATATATAGTGCCATTATTTACTTTCCTGTTACTTTCCTGTTTTACTTTTTTAGATAAGAGAGAACCAATTTCATAAATTGTAGTCGAGTATGAAAGTAATCGTCTGTTTTATTAGAACGTAATGGATTTCTAATGCGTCAGTCAAAAAATTATGGCACACACTGGCGGGAGCTAATGTTAGTAAATCGGTATAGTGCGGATAAATATAAAGTCTTTTCAGCCAATTTACTTTGCCAAGTTCATGGCACAAGCTTGATTTCTTTTAACTTGAAAATGCCAAGTAGTGTTTAGGGCAACGAAGACTAAAGACCACTAAAGAGGGCAAAAGGAAGTCCACGAAATTATTTGTAGGCTACTTTTTATTTCTTTGTTCAATCGCTTGTAATCCTGAGAACAATGCACTAATCTAAAATACTGTAATCTTTAATGCAAAACAAAAAAAAAAAAATTACAATATTCATCACCGTTGAAATTCTGTCGGATACTTGAATATCTTTAACTTGAATATGCCCACTACCGTTTCCTTTCTATCCAAGTTTTCTAGTTTTCTGTAGTGAGTGATAGGACTACCTGTTATCGATAACACTCTTTCGAGGTCGACAGTCAAATCAACCTCTTTTTTTCCAGTTAGGATTTATGGAATCTCCGCTATCGGGAGACGAAGCCATGCCACGAATCAGTTCAAGAGCATCATGTGGAAGAGATTTTCACTGCTGTCCGGACATTTCAATTGCCCTGGAGACCGCCTGTAGAGCTGGGTAAGACGGTTTTTGTTGTTTTGTCCTTTGATTTTGGAATCCTCCTCATCCTGTTGTTCTTATTTTGTTGGTAGAAACGGTGAATTGACAGTAATAACTCATGTCATGGAGCTGCAGGAAAGAGGGTAGGGAGTGAGATCTTATATTAAATCATGGTCCAACTTTACTTTCATTTAGCGATGTTTCTTTAAACGGAGTGGTTATCCGCACAATTGTACGAATAACTCACACTGGTTATCCGAACAATACTGTACGTACAACGGGAGTGGTTATCCGCACACTTGNACAACTCCATTCACAGATCACCACGTGAAGTAGATCTAGGTCAACGAGGACAGACATCGCCTGCATCGCTGCGCTTGTGCAGAGAACACAGTAAACCCAACAGCTAACTAAATTTTTCGCTGTGTTTTGCCAAAGTTTATCATTTTTCTTAATTTACGAATTTTCAAGCGTTATTGACCAGTTTGTAAACTGGTTCGAGACACAGGGGAATATGGGTCAAACAACCGTTAACGTCATCACTGGGGTTTCCGTTATTTGTTGGGTTTTTTTTTTGGCTTGGAAAAAATGGAACGTGGAAGACCTCTAGACTAACTAGGGTGTTTTACCTTGATTCATTTGACAAGGCACCAAAAAAATTTGTCATGCATGAAGAATGTTCTTACCTTTTTATTCTAAATCTAAGAATTCACAAAAAATGAATCACTGACAACGTCTACTACACCAGCAAAGTACGAACCGACGGCGACAGAAACATCGCGGAAGTGCTAAACACGGAAGTAAACACGGTGCGCAGCACGATATGTCGCACAGCACGATGTGTCATTATTGTACTAAATACAACCCTAACCCTAACCGACCGGGCCTAACCCTAACCCACTAAACCTAACATTAATGCCCATTGAGACAGGAGCATCAGTCAAACCGGTTGTGTGGGTATGTGTGAAGGTGTGGCTGCGTGTGTGGTCAGGTAATGTGTATGACCTGAAATGAAATTTAATGTTGAATGTGAAATGTAATTTATTGTTGAATGTGTATCAACTGTGAACGGAATTTCCCTCGTGGATATTAAAGTTTATCTTATCTTATCTTATCTTATCTTATCTTATCTTATCTTATCATATACTCCTTATCGCCAGTTACCACATATGGAAATCCTCCCCTACTGAAGATAAAGTTTACCTAACTTATTTTTCAGATCAGATCACAAGCAGATTTGAAAGAATCCCATAAGGATGCAAATAATCAAGCACTCTAAATTTCACATTTTGAATTTGAGCCCTGGTTATTGAAATTAAGAGTCAAAATATGAATTTTTGTTACATTAAAGAATGATTATTAAAATCCATCACAATTTTCGTTCACAATCACAGTTTAGATTAGTGTCTTTTTGGAGCACTGCTTTTCAGTCTGAAAACTGGTCCTCAGCTATGAGCTGGGGAGAGGTCTGGAATACCAGAACGTATGTCTTGCAGCCAGTCAGATTGAGGATTAAGTCACTTTCTGACCATACTAAGGTAGAGTTATAATATGAGATTCACTGGTGTACACAAGAAAAAATTTTGATCTAGCATTTTATTCTGGCCAGAATAAGATACAGTCACCTGAAGTGGCATGGTATCACCCCACCACCTCCCCTCACCCCGTTCATTTGATTCATTCCCTAGACTGATAAAAGTTTGGGTAAACCATCAGTGAAGAACAATTTTTCATTATAAATGTCATCTGGTCTCTTCACAGAAACTTGTTTGTATCTGCAATTACTTATTTACTAACCATTTGCCTATGAAACCAATATTTTTGTGAAATTATTTAAAAAATGTTATTGTTTATTTCTGCAACAAATTAATGTTTGATCTCGGATGGCCTCAATTATCTTTAGAGTCTTATAACTCAGTTCTTAATCTTGCAGCATACATGAGTCTCATTTTAAATGGCTCCAAGTAAAAAAAAACCAGTTTGGGATTTTGTACTAACGCTGGAGATATAAAATAATGGTCATCTGTTTAACTAATCTAGAGCATTCACTTTCCTTCAAAATGTGCAGTAAGGAATGAGAGTACTATACTTCAAATCTGTCAGTCACACTGACTGTGATTGACAGAATCTTACAATTACTGCTTTTGGGTGCTTTGCATGATGCTAAGCTTTTCCTGATTTCATGATCCTCAGGTATGATTTTGTATGCTTGCCTCTGGTCAACCCTCGGTTCAAACGAGAATTTATTGGTGGACCAGCCAAAGGCCGAAAAGGTGCCCTGACCAGGTCTGATATGTGCTTGTCCAGCCAAGGTAAGCTGAAGAACAGAGTGATAAAGAAATCAAAGGCATGGTTCATGTTTTGAGGTAGCAGCCAGATGCATGCTAGGAACATTATCAAGTGACTTGAAACTTCAAGAGAATGTTTTTGGTACTCATGTGCCAACAAACTTCAAGTTTTCAGGTTCATTGGGGATTAGTAAGTTATGTTAACATAGTCTCAAGGTTTATTTTAAAGATGCAACATAGCCATAACTAGGCTGATGTACCGTACAATATCACCTCAAAAAATAAACAAAGGCTTATTTCAAGTGAAGTTTACCTCAGTCCCAAACAATGCTTATAATGACCTAAAAATATTCAGATCTGTTTAGACTACGGAGACGGTCTGCTTTGTTTACATGGAACATGCCTACAAGAATCCTTATTAAACTGAAATCCAGCTTTCCCTTCCTTTCCTCTCCTGCCCCAATACTTTACCATTACAGCTGATTCATAATCATAGGGATGGATCTCCTGAGGAAATATCTGTTTTGGGTGGCTCATGGCTGGGTGACACATAGCCTGAGGTTTAGTTTTTACTGAGAATATTTTTTATTCTATCCCATTTTTCTGTTGACAATTTGTGGTCTATTTCAGATTGGAACAGCCTTGTGGTTGGAAAGGTGTCCCCTTGGTTACAGTTGGATTCTCAGTATTATCATACAAGGAAGAATTCTGAAATGGTGAGAGAGTAAATTGTGCTTTGATTATTGATTTTTCAGTCATAAATGCTTCTGTGTGAATGAAATCAGATTTTCGTATGATTCAGCCATTATGTGTGAATCCAAAGACCAATGGTTCAAGCTCCTGATGAGGCAGTGGCATTATCTGTATAAAGAATAGCTGTTCTCGGTCGCAGAATTTTCAGATTTGTTTTCTCAGAATTATACTCAAATGATATTGGAGTCATGACTTTTCGTAGATAGATTGTTATTATAGCGAAGACATCTTCTGTTTCTTCCACAGCTTTCATAGTAATGTCTAGGTAGTCTGAAGCTCTTGCCACATTTGCTGTTTTTTTCAGGTTTTTTTTTTCTTTGTAAAAAAGTGTAATTAACTCTTATACACCTCTCAGCCCTCTCCCCTTCCAGCTTTCCACTCTCAAAGCTGACAGTTATTTCATTGTTGTCTATTATGACTTTCACTGTATAGTCAATTTCCCGTTCAGCAAGTATATTCAGAATAACTTCTACTTCCCATATTGACATGAGGCTCTAAAGGAAGAATTGTCCTGATCTGCTCTTACAAGAAAACAGTTATTTACTTCATCCCAGTGAAAGCAGTTTCCTCTGAGAAAACACAAGTGAATTCATTTACTAATTATTTATAACTTTTATCTTTCCTTAAAATGTTAGGCTCTGAAGGAAGAATTGACCTGGTCTGCCCATCTCGGCTTGCCAGCTGTGTTGATGCCTCTGCGTAATGGGAACTGTGCCAACCTGGCGCAAGTTGTTAATGAACAGATGACTAGCAGCTACTACCAGCAGGTCAGCAATCAGGACATAATTTAATGAACTCATTCAGAATTGATAGACTGTAATTTTCTTGCTTAAAATTCTTTAGGTAACATAAGCTTGTAAAATTTTGCAGGATCAAGGGCATATAGATGATGTTCCAAATATATGACAGTATAGGATGGAATCTTTAATTTTGTAAGTGATGAAGCTGAAAGTGCAGATGTTCATATTTATATTTTTGATTATACATTTTGAACACATCATTATGTTTATTTATTTGTTCTGCACTGCTTTATATTGTCCCTACTTAGCACATGACATTCCCTCCAGGTCATCTGTGGCCTTTACAGTTTTTCATGTCTCTCTCTGTCATCTCGACAGACCTGTAGGAATGGTTGGAGATTAACATTGACCATCACAAGCTGTGGGGAATTTTGATGTAAATAAGATGGTGTCAGGTTCATTGAATACAGATTTTTGTCCATCTCTTTCAGCAATACTGGATTCAGGTTCCCCTGATAAGCCAAGCTGACCAATGTGACCCTGTCATTGAAGGGGTGGATGACAATATGGATGAGGAGAAACTCGAAGATACCTGGGGATGGTGAGAACCAAATTTTGTTTCTTTCTTTCACCATTATTTCTCTAGTATGTAATTGTCATCATTCCAGAGAAATGAATCCAAAATTAGTACTGAGCGATGCATCTGAAGAACCAATATCACACTTGCAATTCAATGTGTTAATCTTGATAATTATGTTTCCCCAGAGGCAATATTTTATTCATCTCAGGGAGAATCGCATGTATGTATGGAGATGTGCCACGTTTTGCCATTAGTGTACTGTAGTAGAATTCTTCTTTCTGCTATGAGTCCTGTTTTCTTCTGTTATATACCATTACACAGGAGCGCTATTATAGCAGATATTCTGATCTTTCATGAAACATGCATGGAGAAGCAAAACAACATGAAATATGTGTGAGCAGAAGTGGCTGAAGATTGTCATGCCATAGACTTCTGGTCCTCCTCTTAAAAATACCCCAGTGAGATCCATGTGCATAAGTATTTTATACACATTTTAAAGAGATCCTTGTAAATGTCACCAAATCAGTCATGCAATAGACCAGCTGATGAATTGTGCAGAAAAAAAAATCAGTAAAAAAAGCTAGACAGCCATTGTGCTTACTACACATTAGGAGTGTTTATTTGCTTAACTCATGTAAGGTAAGTTGTACCAATACAGATCATTGATGTTAAGAAATCCAGTTAGACACCATGAAAGATTACAGTGAGCTGGTTCATAATTTTAAGTTTGTGAGTGAATCCATGAAAAAATTCCATAATAGGAATAAAGGACGAAGGACCAAAGTATTTCAGTAAGTATGTGAAAATTTTGGGGACATGAGGTTCGAATGTGTGAAATCAAGTGTGTGAGATCTGAATGTATTTGTTACATTATCATGTGCACGTTTACAATATTTGTTGACATTTTAAGTTTTTGTTTTTACTAAGTTGCAAACAAATTTCACTTCTTATCTTCCAGGTGGAACCTGTTCCGTTCTTTCTGTGACTATAACAAGAGACTGGGCGTGGCACTGGAGTTGACGGCTGATCTGCCACCAGCTCACATGATTGACAGGTGGTCATCAGAGCCTATCAAGGCCATCGTGGTGTCCACCTCACTGTTCCTCACCAACAAAAAAGGTTACCCTGTGCTTCCCAAAACTCACCAAGCTGTCATTAGGAACTTATTCAAGGTCTGTGATGACATAATTCTGAAGAGCAAGCAACATGTTTGATGTTCTAATAATATAATAAAATTATTTTGTGTACAAGCTCACATAAGTTTCAGGGGTTAACTATGATATAGCATGACATTTTCAAGCATTTGAATACTCTGATTCCATCACTGTTTTATGTGGATGGTGAAAGAGTCAGCTGCACTCAGTCACACCAACTTTGGAAGTATGGGTAAAGTTGTTCCTGAAAGGCGTTTCAATTATCCAGTGACTTCTGTTAGAAAGTACATATCCCTCCAAGTAAGAATAAATATTGTAAGTTGAAGCTGCAGTAAAGCAGACTTCAATCAAATGAAGTCGGTTCATTTTTTGAGAGATGTGTTTTGCCAGTTTCTGAGAAATATGAGCGTTATTGATCAGTCATTATCAAAGCGAGAGTTGTAGCCACGAGAAGGGATCAGGAAGACACAAAAGGGAGAGGTACTGACTAAAAGTAGGCTGCTTCCATATAGCATCACTCTTACAATTCACATTTGATATCCCCACCATGTTTTCATGTTCTGATCTGATTAGCCTGTTAATACATACCTCTGGATATTCAGCACCTTTTCAGCTAAGTCTGCTTTTTTTCTCTCGCCCACCGCTCTGTTAAAATAACCACCATCTATAATGGTAGAAGTGGGTGGAAATTACATTACTTCGTAAAGAATAAATAAATGCGTCATCAGATCTTTTTGCATAATCTGAACAACAGCAGCCATGTGCATTCTTACGCTATTTTTCTGTTTTTTTGCATTCGTTAGTTGGATGTCCAGGTGATTATAACTGGACAGGATCGCCACCCAGACAAGACTATCAGGGCCTACCAGCAGTACATTGATCATCTATGGCAGACCCAAGAACCCCTTGACACTGTTAGTCAGTTTGCCAAAGGTTACGAGGATTTCCTGCAGTCACCACTTCAGGTAGGTTAATGAAGGATACCATAACCAATGCTCAATAAACAGAAGTGATTTGTGAGTGCTGCCAGAAGGATGGCCCATTTTAAGTTTCTTTATCTGGATTAGTCTGTTATCTCTTTCTTTGCCTAAAAATCTACTATTGAGTCAGTATGCCTTCATTTAGGACTTTTAAATTTGTTGCTTATAACATGCTGTCTGTGTACTTTCAGCCATTGATGGACAACCTTGAATCTCAGACCTATGAAATATTTGAGAAGGATCCTGTTAAATACTCACAGTATCAAAAGGTAAGTGGAAATTATCTATATTGTGAACTACTTAATGTTTAACACTTTCTACCAGTACCACACATATGTGTAGATTGTTAAGCAAATAGTTATTATCATTGCAGCAGTAACTTCCCTCTTTACAGCAGTAACTTCCCTTTGATCATTAAGGTTTGTGACACCTATTAGAAGGGCAAATCACTCATAGTGTACAACCCAATTAATCCGCTAATATATAAAATCCCCCTTTTTTGGGGCCCTGCCAGCCAGTGTTAGGGTGTAGAAATGTGTAAAATGACCTGTGATCTAAATAAAGCATCCAATTTTAAAGTTTCAGGTACAATTTGAGCCTTCTAGATAAAAAAATAAAATGTGTAGACCTATGTATTCGCACGCGGTCAAAACCAGCCAAATGGAAATTTGGGGACCAAATCAGAATTTGAGGTGATCTTTTTCAAAAGACATTTGTGAAAAATTTTGGGCGTTGACCCCCCTTTTTCTTCCCGTTAAAAGATCGGGCAAAAGAAGTACTTTAACCTCCATGGAAGAAATTTCCCCAAATCACAGTGGTATATTTANTCATTAGTTGGACGTCCAGGTGATTATAACTGGACAGGATCGCCACCCTGACAAGACTATCAGGGCCTACCAGCAGTACATTGATCACCTGTGGCAGACCCAAGAACCCCTTGACACTGTCAGTCAGTTTGCCAAAGGTTATGAGGATTTCCTGCAGTCACCACTTCAGGTAGGTCATATGAAGGATACCAGTGTTCAATAAACAGAAGTGATTTGTGAGTGCTGCCAGAAGGATGACCCATTTTAAGTTTCTTTATCTGGATTAGTCTGTTATCTCTTTCTTTGCCTAAAAATCTACTATTGAGTCAGTATGCCTTCATTTAGGACTTTCATATTTGTTGCTCATAACGTGCTGTCTGTGTACTTGCAGCCATTGATGGACAACCTTGAATCTCAGACCTATGAAATATTTGAGAAGGATCCTGTTAAATACTCACAGTATCAAAAGGTAAGTGGAAATTATATATATTATTCTGAACTACATAATGCTTAACACTTTCTCCCAGTACCACAAATATGTGTAGATTGTTAAGCAAATAGTTATTATCATTACAGCAGTAACTTCCCTCTTTACAGCAGTAACTTTCCTTTGATCATAAAGTATATCAGGCTACAAATATTTTTAGATGATCTCACCATGCATCTGTTCAGATTAAATGAACAGGATGAATCTACGAACTGATGTGCAATGTATTGGGGAAAACATTTATGGATCATACACCAGTGTGCAACGCACTAGCTAAAAGTGTTAAGTTCAGTCAAATGTAATGGTCTACAATGCAGTTCTTCAGTATAAATCTTCTTTACATAGATTGAAGCCAAACCACAAACCAAGTACATTTTATCTTTTTCTCATGTCAAGAAACCAGTTATAACCGTATGTGTTTATTATTCATTTTATTTGCCACTGATGATGCAGATTATTATATGCTTAAAGTTGCAATTTCAGTGAAGAACTGCCACATTCATTACATCTCCTATATCATTATACATCATATTTACATGTCATTCCTGTTAGGCTGTCTATCAAGCATTGATTGACAAAGTTCCTTTGGAGGAGAGAGAAACAAAAGATGTGTATGTATAAATTTATATTTGTTGCTGGTATCTCTATCGATAACAGTAGCAGAACAGCCAATTCTTTCGATTGTGGTGGAATCAGTACAATTTTAATGGGCGTTTTCCATCCTTCTACCATCACGGTAAAAATTACAACTTTTATTGTCACCAATCAAGAGGCGGAATTGCCGTATATTTCTTCAGTGAATTGCTGAGTCCAAGAGACATGTAAGTCTTTAATTAACAGTATTTAACTTCTGGTTTTCTTTAGTAGGCATAGATATGTATTTGTTTGATTCAGCTTCATGATTATTGTTAAACATTAATCTTCAGTGAGGATTGAATAGGTCAGACCAAAAGCAAAAATTTGGAGTTTAGGTCATTGGGGTGGGTTGAAAAGGGGCTCCAATTCCAATTTTTGCTTTAAATTTCCTCTTTTTTATAGTCATGATTCCACTAAAATGTATACCTGGGAAGCTGACAAGTCTGCAGCAGGGGTATTAATTCATATTTGCTCATCGGAAGATGACATTTTCAGAGTTCTAGTCCTCACATTTGATGCATGTGGCCAGCCAGGATCATTGAGACTTTTGATATTAATTATTTTTGACATGTTTTTAACCATGAGAGTTTATGTGTAAGATATGCTAGATTTTTTATGCCAATAATGTCGGACTTGAAAGCTGTTTGTCACAGCCACATGTGAAACTGGTACTTATGTGCAAGGACCGAAAGTTCAATAAGGTTGATGTTTAGGTTTCTGTGTGAGGAATCAGTAATTAAAGGTGTCACAGAACTCAAAACTAACTTGAAATTTATGGTCCTTCAGTAGGTGCAGCAGAACATCTCATTAGCAGTTCTTTATTAGACATCTACTATTTTATATATTAATGCCTTGCCTCATACTTTGCTCTGTAACATAGCATTTAGATTATAGGAAACAAAGTGAAAAATTTTTTTTTGTCTTGAGCTGTTAGCCATCAGTTACAGGCATTTATGCAATACATATCAGAATTACAGACAGTTGATTTATTATTGCCAGCTGTGTTTTAAAGCCTGCAGTGTCTTTGTTTATGCAGATTGATCATGGTGGTTGGGGCAGGACGAGGACCTCTGGTCAGAGCATCTCTTGCAGCAGCACAAGAGGCAGGTGTCAAGATCAGGAAGCTCTATGCTGTGGAGAAAAACCCAAATGCTGTGATAACGTAAGCATGCTATCATCACGCTCATTCCACATTTGCTTAAGTCAGTTTCTGAGGATTTGAGAAAGTTAGCACTCTTAACCTATTGCTCAGTGCAAAATGGTGTGGCAGATGTGATTTAGCTTGTGAAATTGGGATAGTCTAGATGAAGTCAAAATTCTACATTTGTTTTAATTGGAAAAAGAAGATAATTGAAAGATCACAGTAATATTTACAGCTCAGATCACCAAGAAAATGATAGGCGAATGTAAAATGAACATGATAATATGACACTTTAAACAAGCGTGATTTTGCATGTTAGACAAACTTTTGCTTTGTGACAAGCCTCACAAATGGTTATCAGTTTACTTAAAGATTAAATTAGCATACCATTATCAAATCATTTTCATCCTGTTTACTCACATAATCAACAGAGATAATGACAAGAAACTTGACAACACAAGTTTTTACTAGCGTGTTCGCTGGCTTACTACACTGATATATGGTGATGTCATCAGTTTCGTTTATTTTCTGCTGACCCCTCTTGCATCTCTGACTCTAAATGGACATCCTTATTCAACCCTCGTGTACTTGTAGGAATACATTTGAGCTTCACAACTCATAAAATATTATGATTTTTACTCATGAAGTCAGCCACCCCTTCAACTTGAAATTATGGACTGATATCTCTGGAATTCATGTTCATTGAGTCCCACTGTCTTGACAGAAATACCCATGTTGCTTTGTGATTAATGTTAGCTTGAGATTACTGACTTTTTTTTTTTTGCATCTTGTTGCCTGTAGTTAAAACTCCAGCCCATTATTCCCCAAGTAATTATGATAATGCTGTTTATAGATCACATACCCAAGCTTATACATCTCATGTGACTTATCACCATTATTACCCCAGCAGGCCAGATCACTGTAGAATTTTCTCAGCTCCTTTAAGAGCCTACAGTACCACTGCCAATTACAGGCACTGATCTTTCGCTGGGTACAATTATGTTTCCATATGGCTGAGGAAAACTATGACTGAGATGCTTTTGCAAGTAGAGCATGATTACTTTCTTAAATCTCCTGCATCTTTCCATTCGTAACAGGTTAGAGAACATGAAAGATGAGGAGTGGGGAGACAAAGTGGAGGTAGTTTCTTGTGACATGAGGGAATGGGAGGCCCCAGAGAAGACAGACATCCTTGTGAGTGAGCTGCTCGGATCTTTTGGTGACAATGAACTCTCACCAGAGTGTCTGGATGGGGCTCAGCGCTACCTTAAAGGTGAATCACCTATTTCTAGCATGATATCTCATCAAGTTAGAGGGAT
>JAWQUT010000675.1:72350-102194 GCA_033807755.1 Ellobium chinense
GCCTATGATAGTTCATGGGCCTGACAAATTTAATTCTCTAATTGTTAAGACTTGATATTGTCAGCTGGGCTAGATTTTGATGTCTTTATTATCCTTTCCAGCTTAATTAATTCTCAGGATCCACATGAATGGTTTCATTTAAGCACGTTTACAATATTCACAGAACTAATTTAACCCAAATATCACCTAGGTGATTTAACCCAGCACTCACCTAAAAACTTGAAAACTTGGTTTGAAATATCATCAGTTTCATATAAAAGGTCTTCCTAATGACCATGTTCACGTGTATTTTATTTTCAGCCTCTCTTTGTACACGATGATGTTAAGCTGCGCTCTAAAAAGCTTTGTTATGTTTTCACAGATGATCCTATTGACAACTGCCGGTACAAATGTCTGGATTTCTCCATACCACATGATGGTGCAGTCCATGGCTTTGGTGGTTATTTTGATACTGTTCTCTACAAGGATGTGATGCTAAGTGAGTCAAGTCAGCTGACTAGTGTTTGAGATCATTGGTCACATTCTAATTGATGTAACAAGAATTATTTTCTTCATAGCTCAGGGCATGCTTTGCTGTGTATAAAGTAAGAGAGCAGGTATTCAGGCTGGAGTCTATGTTTCATTGAGACAAAAATATTTTTGAAGTAATCTCCACGGGGGAATTTATTGACCAACCAAACTACTTTCCTTAAGTTAATCTGACTGGCCAAAATACTTTCCATTGGTAATCTGGCTGTTCAGGGAAAGTATCCATAAAGTATACAAATAAATGAATTGATCTGTATTAAGAAAAGATAAAACTGTATATCTATATGGGCTCTCCTTCTAATGTTTATCTTGTTGTAATAATTTCTAATTCCTAATATTCTTTCATTATCCCTTAGGTATTGTACCTGAGACTCACTCCCCAGGAATGTTCAGCTGGTTCCCCATATTCTTCCCTATCATGGTGAGTACATGATAAAAATGTCTCGCTGAATATTTCCAGTGTCTCCCAACTAAAGGGCTCCTGCCAAAACCAGATGTTGCATCTTCTTGATCTATATATCGGTAATGATCTTCCAACAGCCTAATATTTCAGTTCTTGGGATAAGTACTTTTGAACACTTTGTGTATCACAGTCGCATTTTTACATCCAGTGATACAGTAGACAACAGCTGAAATGAAATCTGCAGGACGGAAGATTTGTTTAGTTTAGACAAGAGTTTAATTTAGTCATTCTCCTCTTTCTCAATAGCACAACAGTTGTTGTAATATCAGTTAATTTTAGCTATAGCTTGGTTTTTGGTCTATGTCTCCACTATCTCATTTGTCAAAGGCATGTGGAAAACAAATGGTCTATTTCTTATATGTTCTTCCTTTCTTTTCCCTTAATCAACATCTTGTTGCATGACAAGCAAGCAGGTCTTGTACTATGTTGCTGCTGATTGCCAGATCCCTCTGCCATTACTGGCACACCAGTTATTTTCATCCTTCTTAAATGCAAATCATGAGAGGCTGCATGGCCGTGCAATTTGTGAGTTGTACTTAGACTCTGAAGTTTGTGGGTTTGACTTCCCAGTCGCACATTTTGCACTGAAATTTCCTGACAAAGTACACTTAACTGCTATTCCTCACTCTGCTCAGGGTGTAAAAGAATGCCTGGCTTTTGAGCCAGGGGGACCAGGGTGGGCACTGCAGTTAGTGATTTCATTTGTTGCAATGTGTAAGCATATTTGAATATATACTGCTCTATGTTTAAGAGTATTATGAATGAGAAGTATAACATTGTGTGGCACTGTAAAATACTTTCTTAACAGACTATATAAAAGTCCTGTTTTTTGGGGTGGTTTTTTTTTTTTTTTGGTCATTTCGTAGTGAGATATCCAGACTGTCCTAAATTACATTGATCCGCTGTTTCAGAACCCCATAACAGTGAATAAAGACTCCATATTGAAAGTCGACATCTGGAGAAGATGCACCAGCAAGAATGTCTGGTACGAGTGGGCTTTCCGATGCGGAGGACAGATAACCCCTATACACAACCCCAAAGGGAGGTCATACACCATTGGACTATAGAATCAGTGATTCTCAGACCCTTAGGTCTAATATGGTACATCAATGACGGATTGTTTGCTTTCAATTTGAAGTAGTAGGATTTGAAGCTGTAGCTGTATTGGGTTGGTAACAAGCCTGTGCCTGGAAAGAGAGGGTCCACAAAAAGATGGTGTAAAACAATGGATGTTTGTTGCAATATACCATCTGTTTGTTTGTAAAGGTCCGACCTCCGAAACGTTTATTACTAACCAAGTTTTGCATTTTCCGCTCCTCTATTATAAGTCTGTTGTCAAATTTTTTAACCATTTGTCGCTCCATTTGATGCTCTTAGTAATTCAGATCTAGATATTTGGATGGGGATGGGGACTGTATTTGACTCTGACATTGTGAGGTTATGTTCAAAATTTGATATCTGTCCAAAGTTTGTGAGGTTGTGGGCATCAAAGGGATTCCTTTTCAGGCTTCCAAGAAAAATGAGGAGTTACGGGTAGGTTTTGTTACTTTTCATAAACACATTGTATAACAGGCTTGCATAAACATTAATGGACCTGGTGTACTGAGCAGTAGAGCTTTTTTTCTTTTTTTGTCCACAAGTAGGCTTGAAGACGGTTGCCCACCATTTCACCACTCAGATTTGATTGCTATTTTACATCAAGTTGATCAGGCCACTGACCTATTATGTGACATATAAGAAGAGTGTCTATATCAAAAGGATATAAACTAATCTTTAAAGCAAGACGGGTCTTTGTGTCTCTGATACCAGGATTTAGGTTCACAAACAGAAATGCATTAACATATTAGGTGACAGCAATAGATCAATGTGGAGGACAGCAGATGTATTTAAAATAACATGAAGCCCTTCTGCAATGCTCAGATTAGACTGCCAGGTTTCCAAACAGTATATTTGAGTGAGAGAGCAGGACAGTAGTATAAAGGCACCTCATAGTGAAACAGTATATGCCTGCAGTTATGAATTATGAGAGCTATATCATACCATTTATCGAAGTGTCTTCACACATATTGATTATTACCCACTTGCATTTATGTAATAAACTTCAGTAGATCAGACCTAACTATACTGTTATAGGTATTGCATAATTATAAGAGTGTGCTTGTTTATTTAGGAAAACCAGTGTGGTCTACATGGTATGTTGAGTAAACAAACATTAATTGTGTAACATTATTGCTGTCCATCATTCAACACCAGTATAATAAGAAATCATGAGTGTTTTTGTTTGGGTTCACCCAAGCATTTATCAAGTAAAAGCACACTGTATACTTGTTTGAGCTTTCAAATTTGACTTTATAGCATCAAAGTGAGGACAAGGTTCATTGAAATAGGTTTTTAAATTGTCAGGAGTTTTTGGAAGTGGTACATGGGGGAAAAAGATCTGAACAGCATACCATTCATGGAAATTTACTAAAGTTTATGACCATGTTCTCAGGTATACTTAAATAACCCCTTCACAGTCCCCTGAGCAATTATCAGGCCTGTGATATCATAGTTTTATAAGCAAAGAAATGAAAGAACTGTATTGTTTCTATATTTTTCATGTTTATTGATGGTATTGTCATTGTCTTAGCAAACTTTGATTATGTTTACAAAAATTTGGAACACTTAACTTTTATGCTTTGGTTTGAAGAATTTACATGTGATCTTTGCCAGTCAAGGGGGTTAACAAGCACAATATTTAACATACTCTCCACGCAACCAACCACCACTGAACAAGGGTAGGGGAAATTTGCAACAGCAGCAACCCATATTTTCTTCTATATATCACTTTTCCTCTCACTGTGGCACACATTTGTATTAATAAAGGTTCTGTAAAACCCATTATCAGGTTACTGAAAGTATTTTACTGTGACTAGAAAGAGTCTTTGAATGGGAATTTTTTTTTTTTTTTTTTGATCAACCAGGACTTCCGTTTAAGAGCTGTTGTGTTAAGTGAATTTTACTCTTAGTACGCATATACTCGGATCAGTGATTGTAGGAAGTATGCAAGATCGATTATGTGGGGAAATGCAGTCTGGTTATTTGACAGCCTTATGAGATGTTAGATCTGATTAGAAATTAGCATAACTTGAACACTGCTGACTGTGCTAATGGTGTTTTGCCAAACATCTTGCATCAGCTGCTTGAGTGGGTTTATCTTTATGGTCAGCTTAACTCAAGCTGTGTGAGTTGTATCAGGTGTTGTCACAGCTGGAGGGTTCAGGAAATGGAGAAGAGATGTTGGAGCCATTTCTGGGCCCATGCAGATTTTCTACTTTATAGAGATTACCATATATAATCTGATGGTACTTTGGCCAGGTGTTGCTTTCAAGAAATGATTGAATGGAAAAAGCCATGCTGCGCAAAAGTGACTCACTATTTAGCATATTGCATAGGGTGGGATTGTTACAGATAGTCACCTTAACCCCAGAATAACAAGAATTCCAGTAGCACCTCACAAGATCATTTATAGAATGCAAGGAAGTTCATTGGAATAAGACGTACAGTCTGTACTAATATCCAGAAGTACCTTGGGTACCTTGATGAATAAGAATGAGACACAGCATGTTGTTTTCCACTTACATTCACCTCTTTAACAACATGACATTCTGATACGAGGCAACCTGAGTGCAGTGTGATGTGTCACTGAAATATACTTCGTTTTATGATCCTTACAATCAGTAAAGGCATTGTAGTAAGAATATTCCCAGATGGTCTCCTGGAGTGCTGCTCTTTGCTATCACGAATCATTTTGTCACAGATGTCTGCACCTATGAAATGTATGTTACAATTTGTATTATGTCAGAGAATATCGCAGTTACTGCTTCTGCTATATTTGCTGTTGTAGGTGCTATCTTTGGTTGAAAGATTTTGAGAAACTTCATGAAAGTTAAGCCCATTAACACATGGAGACAGTGAGATGAAAAGAGCTTTGACTCAGTGCTGGTTGACCAGTCACGCTGTCACAGCTTTCCTTTCGCCCCTCCCCCTTGCCGCGCCCTCCCCTCTCCCTCAAGAAAAAAAACAACACTGATGCTGTGAAAGGACTAATTTCTTTTCCAACTTCAAAAAAGTAAACGTTCATCCAATTCATTTTGGGGCTGAAAGTCTCCACTTTTTCTCCCTGGAATAGTTTTTAAACATGCCTTTCCGTTATAGATTATAGTTCATTACTGTGGTGCACACTACTTTTTTGTTTTATAAAACAAGCAAACTTTTGCCCCAAAGTGTTATGAAGTAAATTTTTTTTTCTGTAGTGGGTGATGATGTAAGGAAATTGTTACCTCAAAATTCAGTTGTTACATGACCATCAGATTTCACACATGCATCTACGACACATTAAAGCAGATCACTATAGAGCAGTATTTTGCTTGCAAAATGAACTGAATTAACAAGGGTAATGCGTGCACCACAGCAATTCACTATAATCTACATGGGAACTGCTATGTGGCCCTTTAAGCCATAGCTCAGATTGTCCAGCACTGATATATGAGACTTCACCCCACTGCTTCACACTTAATATTCTCAGGCTGATGTTTTCATTCTTTGCCTGTAAGGAGAGATAGCATGGGGAAATGGCATCAGTGGTACCCTCTTTTCAGATTCTGATGTTTGCCTAGGTTATTTTTCTATAATTCATGAATTTTTGTAAGAAGGGAAGTATGACAATAAAGGTGGTAACTGATAGTGAATCAGCATTCCATTTTTATTCTAAAGCAAACTTGACAGTGACAGTTTGCTGTAAACCAAGATTGACAAGTTTTGAAGTGGTGTGAGATAGAACACTAGTTCATCTGAAAGGTATTTCCATGTGATCCGCCTAAGCATGTCTAAATCATGCTAAGTTTTAATCATGATTTATTTTAAACTAAACTTGGCAATTTACCTTAAACCAAGCTTGACAATTTACTTTAAACCATTTTCATCGGAAAGGTATATCTATGCGAATCATGCCTGCTTATTATAATAATGATGTCACAGTTAATGAGTTATAGATAGCATAACTGCCTATAACTTTGCACCACTTGTGCAGGTATTCTGTTGAGACAAAACAGCTGTTCTCAAGTTCTGGAAAAGGGGCCAGCATCCATGCACTTTCAGGCAGCCAGGATTAGAACAGAGGACATATGCATTTACTCATTTGTATGTGAGAGTGGATGAAAAAATCATACCCTCATGTTTGAATTCACAAACAAAAGTATACTGTTCAAAATATGCCCTATTATATCTGGAAACATATTTGAGAGATCCTATGGTATAGCCGCATAGCCCCCACATGAGATGTAAAGATGCAATTTTCAAGACACAAGTCTGCCTTAGAGCAAGCCATTTCTACAAAGTCACTGTCACAAGCATGGAGTGCATTAGTAACAACCCTCTATATCAGTGAACAAGATTTTAGTCTTTATAGCAGATAAAGTGGAACTCAGTGATCACAGCCATTGCTTAAAGGGACAGGGTAGATATTCCCTTCATCGCCTTAAAAATCCATATTGTGTACCGAGTTTTGGAATTATGTCTTTCATTTCTTTGTTTGTGTCAGTGAACCTTAACAAGGAAACATCCTTACAAGTTATTTAATGGAAGATGTTTTGCCGGTTAAAAATCAAAACAACAGATTTGCACACTTTTTTTCTTTATACAGTGACTGATCACTGTGTGTAAAAAAAGCACTCACGAAACAAGTGGTATTCGGGGGAATATAACAGATAAATTTATTGCACTAACTATACTGAGCATTCTACTAAGACCATTGACATCTACACAAGACTACAGAGCTCAAGACAGGCAGACTGACAGACAGACTGGGGAAACTACACCAAGTCATGTAAACACCTCAGATATGTTAGGTCAGCTCTGTTTCATTTGAAAAGCCCATGTCCAGGTTTCACAGTAAATGAACATGCTAAAAACAACAATAGCATACTGTGGAGATAAACTTTCAACCAAATTGCTCTCTCTTGCTGTTACTTGCTCGTAGAGGTTCAATAAATCCTTCAGTTTGAACTGAAGGATTATATAGCCCAAGAGTTTCAGGATCAATAACAAACCTTGAAAACAATCATTCAGACCAATGATCATAAAAAATGTTATCCCTGGCTTGGCATTAGCCATATTCTTGGTAAAAACAAGGCCTATGAGCACACAAATAACAGAGTGCCACTTATGAACTGGCCAACTTAATCAACCCATACATTTTCATGATTTCATTGTACTGTGTGTAATCTAAATGTTAGCGCTGATTTGGTCAATAGAAATTCTTTCATTTCTGGCTGTGTCTGAGGTAGATCTATTCTTGTGTGAGGCTTAAGCATGACCCTAATGCCAGTTCCAATGCAAGGAACAGACTTCCAACCAACATAACATTAATCATCACACTGTTTTATTTAGCATAGAAGATACACATGATGTAGCTAAATGACAATCCAGTGATAAAGTAATTTTAATTTTGCAATCACCCATGTGTAATTCTCTTGGTATCTGTCCCATTAAATATAGAATGATCTATTCTACACTGCCAGGGCTTTAGTTTGTGGATCACAAGGCACAAAACTTGCAGGGTTGCACAGCAGGGAGGCAACTATTCTGGGCTATTCAAGTGACAAGACAGTTGATCAGAAGTGCAGGCTGTCTTCAAATGATGGCAAAACTGACCATTTCTGGGGAATTTCACAATGATGAATGAAAGTATCTGTACTGAAACAGGGTTACCATCACAGAGCACTTAAAAAAGCTGAACAAATATCACATGATAGTATACAACAAAAGATATACACGTATACAATGGCAGATTTGCACTGACCAAAAGTTAAATGCCAAAACCCAGTGCGAAAACCAGTATAAACTTACAAGAAGAAGAATTTCAAGTGGTACAGTAATCAGCAATGAACGAAAACTGGAAAAAAAAAACATCTTTCCATAATGTGAATGAAAATATAGAATGACAAAAGGAGAAATTTTATTTACATAGAGAAAAACCCAGGATATATGATGATTAAATCAAATCAATGGACAGGGAGACAATAGGAGCCACAAGTACACTTGTAAGTTTGAAAAGAAAACCAGATGTATTGACATAAATGTACAGATACATGGAATAATATAATGAAAGGAATGTAGATATACATTAGGTAAATAGATCTCTTTTTTTCTTTCATATGATGTCAAATGTTACAACAGAAATGGAATGCTAGTAAAAAACATCATAGTAAATTTGCTAAGAATTATCTTGACTCTCTTTTTCTAGAACTATCTTTATTAGAGGATATAACTTATCTTGGGGAAGGGGAAGAAGGATGTTTGAGTACGGTGCTCTTCCACATAAAAAGATTTGCAGGTAAATATTAATACATTTGCGAAATACTGCATCAGAAATCCACACCAAAGAAGGCAATACACCTAAGCTTCAAAACCCACCAGATGAAATGAACCAAGAATAAAACTGATCTGAAAATGCAGCTGATAAAATTAAGATCTGTTTCAGCAAAGTGGGCCCACTTTGAGAAGCCTCAGTACAGCCATGCAACATAATATGAAAACTGAAAGAATCTTTGCATGATGTTAACTGTTTAATTCCAACATTAATAAAGACATCAATATATCTTCTTCTTTGTCTGCTCCTCTTAGTCCATTCCTCACTAGGCCTAAGTCAGTGTCAAGAAGGTGCCAATGCTGTATGGAAAGTCCATTAAAAGGAAAACACTGAGCTATGAAAGTCAGTGAGATTGGTGAGCTGTGCTAATACAGCTGGTAAAAGGTGGATGTGAAAAAAATGTAATGGAAAAAAAAAGTGCTCCTATATTATTCACAGTGGCCTCTTTCTTGTTCATTTGGTATAAATTTGTATCTGGGTGGGCTTGAGAGGCTAAAAGGCACCCGCAAATGTTGTCTGGAATTTTCAGTAGCTATTCAGCTACCAAAACAAACAAAAAATCATTTAAGAAACAATTTCACACAAGACAGAATACTAAGTTACCAAAAAAAAAAAAAAAAAAAGGTGAATTCTTGCTGCACCTCAATGTCCTTTTTTAAATGTGTTACAGGCAATTTCTTTCCTAATCGTATCCACTCATTTTAAATAAAGAACACCCTTTCAAGTTTGCTAGCAATGTTTAGACAGACATTCTAACAAACAAAGGCAGTGAGAAACAGAGACAAAGAATGAAAGCAGAAGGGATGACACACAGAATACACAATATAATAGCGCACAAACCAATAAAGGTCTAAAAGAAAAGTACAACATAATCCAGTGACAAAAGTAATTAGCAAAGAATTAAGTAGGAGATCCGCAGATTGTCATCTGTGCCCACAGTTTTTTTGGTTTTTTTTCTTTGTCCAATTATAGTACCCATACCACACACAACCAGGTGAGTTGTATCCAATTAAAATAAAAAATAATGATAAAGATCCCAAATTATACTCTTTTTCTGTTCTCATAAGAAACCAATAATGGAATTTAAAACATCTAAAAATTCACATATCCATGTGAACTAGTCTAAATACTGGGCTAATTTTAATTATTGGTTTCTTAACAGAGCCCTCAAATGTTACAAATAGCACAATGCTGTGAATATTCCTAAATCTTCCATCACTGGGCACAAACTCTGGACAATCATGCAGCAGAATGCAGACAAGTAGAAGTTTTCACTTCAATTTAGCAATTTAATGTTTGGAAATGACTGTGTGACCCAGCACTGGGCTTAGACATATGACACTAAGAGATTAATGTATAGGAAATGAAAGACACCAGAAAGAATACCAAAAGTAAGAAATTACTGAAAATGTACAAACCTTGCAAAAATATTACAAAATCTCTACAAAAACCGAAGTTCTCTTGGACAGCTAAGCTAGTATTGAAGCTTAAGTGAACTCAGTGCAATAACAAGGCTCAGCCGATAAAGAGCTTTCTATGGATCAGTTATCAGCAGTGTACATTGTGTACTAAAATAAATGTTTTTATTAAAACACACACAACAGGACCTTGTTGACTTCTTTAAATCAATAAATGCAGCTTTCTGCCTGTTAATTTTACAACATACATATATATTTTTTAACATTGACTTTCTTGCTACATGCTGCCTAGATTGCACTTCTCGGCCCACCATGAATACAAGGAAATCCTAAAAGCAAACCCAAAGCCAATAATGAGAATTCGCCTTTCCAAATCAGATAGCCATACAATACAATCCCATATCTGCTATGACCTCAGAGTGAAGCTCGAAAGCATGAAGGACTGAGTCATGCTTGTAGTTATTGTGACTGGAAACAGAACTGCAAAATAAATAAAAAGTGGGCAGCACAGGCCTATTTTAGCCATGTAGAGGCCTCAGCTAGCCTAGTTTGGCCTCCATGAAAGCTTTTTGGAAAGATCAGTTTTGTTTCTTGACCTCCATTTTACAAACGCTAACAACTAAACAACTTCTTATCCACCAATATTGCCTAAAATGCCCATAATTTCAGATCTCTGAATAATAGACATGAAAGTTCCCAATTTTTCAAGAATAGTCCCTCAGTTTAAAAATCAATCTGAGAATAGTAACATTGAGTGTTTGCTCATGAAGAGTTTGTTTTTTTTATATTTCTTTCTAGCTGAAAAAAATCTGAAATAATTTATGAATTGACATAGAACAAAATTTCTTACTCAAGACAGCAAGAATTAGCAGTATTCATTCTTCTCTAAACAAGAATTTCAAACTGCAAATGCAAATCAGGACTGAGCACCAATACTTTAAGTAATACATAGGAAGTAAAACGTACCCAAATTAAAAATGTAAATACAGCTGTACACATTTACAGCACTGAGATTTACTTACCCTAAACATCTTGAAAATGATGGGATATATTGCACAAAGTGATATTAATTTTCTTTTGTTTTTGCAATTTCCAACAATATAAACAGTAATAACATTATTGCTTTCCTCTTTGTCATCATAAATGTACTTACAATCTACTCTGTCAGTAAATACCCTACTGAAATTGTAACTCTTCATATGGGGCATGCACAAAATTTCTCCTCTGACGCAGACAGACTGGCCATTTCATTCAATTGGGCATAAACAGTAAGTTATGGCCAGTCAATGAGGGAACGGGAATATCAGCAAGCCACATAAATTAATATTACTGCAGCAAGAATGTACAGCTGCTTGCTACATGCAGACATAGAGAGTTTAATAGCTTGGCTAATTCTCCACCTTGTGGCCCATATAGGCTGAGGTTGTGATGTAAGGATACAATTTTAACTTTTGCATGTTGCTGCTGAAACAACATCTTTAAAGAAAATCATCAGATTTGTGTTCGGGTTTCAAAAGAATTCATGCATACCATACATACAAAATGCAAGTACCAATCCCATGATGTGAGGGACCATACTGTAACCAAATCTGCAGAGTACCTTTCACTTTCAGCCTTTGGCATTTAAGGCAAGGAGCTAGCCCATGCTGATCAAAACCAGGTTTATCTTTTAAATATCAAAGAGAAGAAAATGATTTAGATACCAAGACCTTCATTCAGTGTGTCTATAGGCACCTTCCCAATTCACCACTGAAGATATGTTTATTGTAAAAAACAACACTTGGCACACTTCTCATACAGAGTATGCATTTACACAATAGGCATGACTTCAGTTTCTGATCTATCTACAGGGCCGAGGCATAATCTTTCAATCACTGGTGCCGTGCTTTACTTGATATCAGTAGTGAACATTGTCAATCCTTACACAAATGCTTGCTCCTGAATATTGAGTCACACCGTCAATATTTCCTTTTAATTAATTTCACTTTATTTTTATTGTTAATTTGTATATACGAAAATGCAAAGTTACTGAAGGTCTTGATTCCAAACTGACACTGTGACACAAGACAATGGTAGTGTATTTTGGTTTATATTGGTATCAAGTCTTAAGAATAACCAACTGAGTGAATCTAGGTATTGACTGCCCAGTGCCCAGTTGATCCTTACTTTTAACTCTGACTCAACAGCACTAGCCGCTGGAATCACTAGGACATCACAGTATTGATTTAGAACCATCAACAATACTGGAGTAATGAACTCTCAAATCAATATACATTTGGAAATATATACTGTGCCACAACCCGAATAACTACCTACATCAGAGCAAAGTGAACAGAATCACTGAAAATCCAATCGACATAAAACCAGGTGGATATCACCCCTGTTATTTGCAACCTTTAAGATGATTAGAGTGAATAGTGATTTCGATCTAGTTTGAGACTTTAAACATCTAAATTATCATTCTCAGTTTTAGGTTTTTACAGGTTTCTTTTTAATGCACTGGTTATTATAATCACTCTTCAAACTTTTATGGGCAGTTTTTGCATAATTTCACCAAAATATAAATTGGGATCCTCATAATTTTAGTATCAAATGGAAGGCCACTTGTTTAATCCATAGAGCACTACAACTGTATTCAGTCGCTCTGACAACTATTACCAAATTATGCGGATGACGTGTTTCAGTCAAAGCTCCCAGCCAAACCAAGACAGGCTAAGGCCAGTCCATCTTGGCTCTATCAAAGCGGTCAAGGGACAACAGGCCCAGTGAAGCAATATCATGGCATAATCAAGTGCATTTGAGTGCTCTCCCAGTGCTGGAAGGGTAGCATTACAAGAGTTAAAATATGAATGGAATTCATAACTTCTTAACATCTAGTACCTGCTGACAAAGTGACGTATTTGGGGAAGCAATAAAATGTCTGATGCAGTCTTGAGTTAGCTGTCGACATTGCGGACAGAAAGAATCTAGAATGTCATACAGAGTAAGTAAGAATCAGCATGTATAGGTATATAAAGATTTTCTTTCATGCGGCAGGGAAAGATAAGAATACAGTATAGGTTAGCTTTGTTGGGAATTGTTCTCCACAGCTTTTCACTCATACGATAATTTTTCACTCTTAAAAGATAATTGAATAATTTTCATAAAATTGTAGCTTGGATTTATATATTTCACATGATACACACATCTGCCTCTGTAAATATCACAATGAGAGAATTATGAAAACCAGCATAGCAACAAGACAATACGCAACATCACAATGATCACCACAGTAAATGAAAATATATACGTAATATACGTTAGCGAGGTCGTCAATACAGTAGCAAGGTAGTCCACAATAGCCTTTTTGCGACTTTGAATTATTTTTTTTTGCAAAGGATGGTTTTCATCCAACGGTTTTGTTTGACCTGACTTCAGCAAAACACAGCCACAGCCTGCAAATCACAACATTTGAAAGTAACAGTTGTAAACAGTTTTGGCAGAAATCACAATGTGTACAGCAGTTGTCGTTTATTTCCTCTTTTTTAAGCAAATTGTCCATCACCATTAACTAGCAGCCATTTAAATAACAAATCCCAGCAGTTTACATGCTGAATTAATGGTTTTCATGTCACTGTATACTTCTCAGAAAATACCAGTGCTGCAAGATATTGTTCAAAAGAAATAGTTGCAGCATGTATGAATGGATTTCAGTCAACCGGAAATCTTGTCATCACACTAAAAATCTCCTGGGTAATCCAAAGTCTGGTCACAATATGAAGATGTACTACATATCCCATAGAGAAAAATTCTTGGTTGGTTGATCTCTAATCCCTGTCATCTGAACCTGCACCAGACTTGTTTTTGAATGTTTTGACACTCATAGTTATCACAAACCATAACCATTTCAGAAAAGAGGATGATGGAAGCATTAATTGATGTTTCTGACTTTCCAGTTAATCCTGCAACACTGTGGCTTGACTGGTCTCTCTCTCTCTCTGTGTGTGGCTCTCTCTCTCTCTGTCTCCATTTATTTTCCCTTGCTGTTTAATTTGTTAAATTGAACTAAGCTTGGAATCTGAAATAAAAAAAAAGAACAAGTCCAAGTGTCAGCAGAGTAAAATGAAGAACTGAGCATAAAGAGGTTTATTTTGAAACTTACTTGGAGTGTATATTTTGTACCTTTCATAATCATTAGTCCTGAAATGGAGAATGTACTGTTATGTCCAAATTTTAATGTGATGGATGTGACCCAAATCATCTTATAAGACATCAAAAACTCAGAGCTCAACTGAATCAACTGTATCTTCAAAATCTATGTTTCACTTGTCAGTATCAATGTTAGTTACTACTACAAACTCCTGCAAAATATATGATATAACATCATAGTTTCAAAATTTGGAATTTTGCTCACTGTTTACATACAATATAAAGTTAAAGCAAAGTCATTTCATCCTGAAACTATTTCATGACGAAAATGAATGGATTTCTGACAATTACCAGGTTGCCTAACCTATTAATTTTATTTAATCCAAATCACTGGAAAGGATAACATGAGCACATCTATTACAAAGTTCATAAGGTATTTTACTATGCTCTGAATTATGAAATTTTGCAACAGCCACAGGATTAATGTAACCGAGCCATCACTTTGACATTTGAAAACTATTTCATAATAGCACTACTTTTTTATGTATGGTTCATTATAAGTATGTCTATCATAAACATGAATTGTAAAGTTATGGTACTTACATTAATAAAAATTGTACAGGGGCCGCTCTTCTTTCACTCCCCATTTGCCACAGGCTCCTTCTTTTCTTCACCACCAGCACCACCTTCTGCATTTGCTGTTGCTTCGGCACCTTTCTTTTCTGGTGTCTGGGAACAAAGCAATTCATGGATGGTTGGAGTGTGATAGGGATTCACTGAGCAAACAAATGGTAGGTTACAAATTAAAATGGGAGGGTGGGTCAAGGCTTCACCCAGAAAACATGTGAACACATGAGTACTCTAAAATCTCCCTTTGGATACCACATCAGATATGGTTCAAGTTTTCTTTTGCAGATGATAGGTCCTAAATTAGGCTGGAGTGGGCATTTTCAGAAAATTCAGCTTCTCCACTGCCCTTGACATAAACTCGTCCATGCCACTGTTCTTTCACTTTTGAGAGCGATAAAATTCTAGTTTAACTTCGATGATTCTATCTGAGAATACAGTCTGATCATTTCCCTAGGCCTGGATTTCAGAATGCAAAATTCCTGAATGTCTGTGACTGAAAAGGTTCAATCTATTTGAGATTACTCAGACACAATTCTGTCAGACCACAGGACTGGAGTGTAAACACATGTGTGTTACCGAATGGTATTTGAAGGTATGCAAGTAACTTACAATTGTATTTTGACATCTTTCTGCAACACTTACATAACTGATATTTAACTTAGTTCAGAATAAACTTTTGAAAATTTGTATCATTACTACCCTGTCTCAATCATGTTGTAAAATTCAGATCTATATGTTCATAAACAACAACTGAACAACATTTCTTTTAAAATTTATAACAATTCCCTTGACACAAAATGATGTTTTTGGAGGGTTTATTTTGCCTATTTTACAAAAAAAATTCACATATGCACATTACAATAGTGTTGTAGCAAGACACTGATATGTATCAAGCGATGATGATGCCTAATTTGACAAAACTTGAGCTATATTAGTCATAATAATAACATTAGCCCTCATAATTTCACATAATCTCATAGTCTGGGTCACTCAATTGGCAAAACCAATTAATTACAATAAGCAAATAATGGAATAACCTCATTTTACTTTCAAGAAAATGCTTCCAGTGAAAGAAAAACAAAATCACCTTGGGTCTTGGCTCCGCTGTTGGATCCAGAATAACCTTGCCTATGTTCTTACGGTCACACAGCTTCTGCATGGCTTCACCAACCTGAAAAAGATTATAGAATGTATGAATAATGTCATTTAGTATTTCACATAAAAAATATGACTTAAATATGATTTCATGCATGAATCTGTGACCCATCTATAACTGTTACGATATGATGTAAACTCTTGCACGGCTATTTTACTTGAAATGTTCCTATGAACACTTTTTGAGGATAAAATTAATACTAAATTTGTATCGAAGGTCAAGAACTACTGAGCTTGAGAACCAAGACAATAAATTTTCAAGACAGTAGGATTTCATCCACTAACATGCAAAGGGATCAGTCAATAAATTTAACTCTGTAAGGTATTCGATTCTGCAAGTACAATTCAATTATTGAAATTGAGGAACTTCACATCAGTACATCTTAGGATTGCATATGTATGTAGGTGTTTTGGAGTATATGAAGTTCATATCATAATGTCTTACTATATTGAGAAAGAACAGGAGCACTTTATAGCTGTGTATACAACAGTGAACTTTCTTAAGTCTCTAAACATTCTGTTGAAACATGAGTCATGGTATAGAATACCAAGTTTATGAATATGGATTGTTAAATGACTGGACTCGGTTATCTCATCACTGATGTATGACTCGCTCTAGGAAAGGCTCTAAAATAAAAAATATAAACAGAAACAATAAAAAAAAACTGTGATTTAATTATATATAGGGACTTAACATTTATTGAGATTGGTAAATTTTCAAATTCATCAAACTTTGTCAACTTCCTGAGAGCGAAACAAAGAGTGATAACATGGTTTTATACAATTGTATCAAGGCAAGAACTGCTCACACATAATTGCAACACTTTGATAGCGTGGAAAACTTTGCATTGAAAAGAATTGCTATCATGTGACTTTTACAGAATAAATACTAAACTCTATAATCCTGAGAAATGTTCTTTAGCAAAAATTGCACAAACCTAAGCAGACAGCATTAAACAGCATCAGCTCTTCATCTTGAAAAGCTACAAGATTAAAGTTTTGGGGTTTTTTTACCGCACACTCACTCAGAAAAAATGTAAGATCATACACTTATCAACAAACATCCCACAGGAAACTGGTAATTATTGGTAGAAATAAGTGCTCATAGAACTCTTATAGGTTAGATGAGATTTGTAGATCAGTGGCCTTGGCAAAGCAACGAATAGGAATTTCTTTGCCATCAGAGGTGAGAAAATCCAAACTAAAACTCAAGGGACAAGCAATGACAAGAAACACAAGAGTACATGTCACTGCTTGCAAATAACTCTGTCATAAGTCCCTAAAGTCATTTTTAGACATACAATGTTATTAATCCCCGACGGCAATATAAGATCCCTATTTTAGGATAAAGTTGTACACCACTCAGTAAGTCAACACAAACAATGTTCAATATGCAGTGAACTTTAGGAAGGCACCACTAGGTTAAATATCATGTTTTAGATGATATAACAGACATCAAAGAAGGCACATTTTTAGATAACCTGTAACAGCTTAATTATCTGTTTAGGTTCACATTTCCTGTTATGTGATTTGCCTCATCACCTGGTTACATATACATGTATATGCAAATGAACAGCTTTCAAATCAGACAAAGAAATGCTAAAATTCAATATTTTGAATCAGAAGGCGCCTCCTACAGTTCATTACAAATCGTCAGCTTGACAGCTGTCTAATTTCATTTAATTTCACTCACATCTTCAAATGCCCAGACTGAGTCAATGGTCGGCTTGATCTTGTCTTGGTTGTACAGGTCAAGGACACGAGTCACAACTTTGCGAACATAGTCATAATGACCTTGACGGAAGAGCAGACGGCGCAGCTGGAAGCCTCCAATCACTTTGTTGTCGTCAAATAGTTTCAGAGGGTTCACTTTATCCACCTGCCACCACTGGGGATAGAGAAGACAGAAGAGTGATACATGTGTGAAGGGCGGAGAGAGACAACCAAATTTCTTTAAAGGATGAAATGGAAGATCGGGGGGGGGGGATNGGGATTACAAACAGTGACAGCCTAAATTAAAATATCTTTACAGAAATTTTGAAAGTGTCTTAATTAAAGGGTGAAAGGGGTAATGGGAAGGAGTTACAAAAAAGAGAGAGATTGAATGTCTTTCCTGTAAGATAAACTAACATGTTTCTACTCTGTGGGGTTAAAGGGGTTGGTGGAAGAGGGAAAACGGTTATTTAAAAAAAAAAAAAATTAAAGTAAAAAAACCTGAATTCTTCACAGAAATTCACATTAACAATTGTCCAATATTCAACTGCTTACTAGACAAACAAATACTGCAAATAGATTGAGGCAATGAGATGAAGCCCTGTTTTACTATAACGTTAAGCAAAAAGATGGAAGTACACACTCGAGGCAACATTTATTGACTGTATCAGTGAGTTTGCTTCAGTTTCTAGATGTTATTTATATGCCCTATTCAGTGTTATCTGATCTCTGAACAGGGCATATTTCTGTAGAAATAACTAAAGCCAAAACTGAAATTAAATGAAATATAGTCGACTCCACTCAACTACAACTCCTCAGAAATCCACTGCAATTATCAAGATAACTTTGTATAAAAATATAGCATTTTGTTCTGAAGTATATGTTGCCATTAGGCGGAATTGACTGTATGCACAATCCTATTCTGCATTAATGATGATAACAAAATGGAAATTCAGTAGAGCAGTACCTATTATCATGCACAATCTTTCAATGTTATAGGAAAAAGCAAATCTCTGGCATTCTTTGAACCGCTGTTTATCATGAGTGCTGCCACTGTACACAAAACACAGTGGGTACAGAATTATAATTTCACTGGAGATGCAACTAATGTTCTCGGATTGCCTCAGATTTTGCATCTCTTTTTTATTTAACTGATGAATAACAAATACAGTAGACTAGCTCAGAAACTATAGCAGCTACAACAGAATAACCCACACAGAGAAACATTAAGCTTCATAAAGAAGAGCCAATATGTGAATTTGATCTAATTTCGTGTATAAGAGTTGTTTTTTTTTCTGTTAAAAGGCATTGTAGCCTTATTAATAGTACTAAACATTATTCCTTAGCCATGATTAATACTGTGAGCTTTGTGGCTATTTCTGTAACATGATGAACATCAAGCTTCATAAAGTGGTGCCTATAAGTGATTTGTCCTAATTTGGTACATAAAATCTTTTTTCTATTAAAGGTCATAGCCTTATTAATCAAACTGAACATTATTTTTTAACTATGAATAATACTGTGCGCTGTGCGGCTATTTTTGTAATGTGATGAACATAAAGCTTCAAAAAGAGATGCCAATAAGTGATTTGCCCTAAATTGGTATACAGCTGCATAAGATCTTTTTTTTTTCTGTTAAAAGACACAGTAGCCTTATAAATAAAACTGAACATTATTCATTAACTATGATTAATACTGTGAGCTTTGCAGCTATTACTGTAATGTGATGATAGATAATATAAAAAGGACTATAGACTATACTGTGTAATATGCAAAAGAAGTTATGACTCAGTCCACAGCTGAAACAAACAGATGACTAATTCCTGATAGCCTGGTTATCTTTCTCTTCCATCTCTCTCTTTCTCCCTCCCTCTCTCTCTCTCTTCTTTCTTTCTCTCATGTTTTATATAATGCTGATGTCAGCAATATTGCACTCATTATTAATTGTGCATGCCCAAAATGTTGTTGGCTTCTGTTGAGATCAAATTTGCTCAACAGAAAAAAAAATATCCGGTGAAAAGAAATGGTATATTTAATTACATCAATACAATGTTTATATCGCGGTTTTACTCTCAGATATTTCCCTCGACACTTGTGTCGCATTTAGCCGCCACTGTGGCACCAAGAATGTGTTGTGTGTGACAGATGCGAGTTGATGACACATAAGGCTACAATGCGGAGGCCTACTCTCTGAACAATAACTTTACGAGCACAACTGACTGATAGTAACTGGTTATCTACTGAAAACCGAACAGACGATATTTATCCACGTTCACCAGTTCAATGACCCATGATTATAGAAGCAGTGAGTGTGCTAGGCCACGCATAGGTTAGAGAAAGTTCAGTGTACTGAATGAATTATGAGATACGATAGGATATCTTGACTGTTGGCCTCAATGATGAGAGCTTGCGCATTGACGATGGGATCTCTTACCATCGTAAAACTTGGTGCTGAATGCATTCTTGATGGCTTTCAACACGCCGAATGCGTAATTACATTCGTAATTTATAAGATGGTAAGAGATTCCGTCGTTAATGCGCATGCTCTCAATTGTCACTGTACGGTTGACGTCAAAAATAAGACTGTTCGATCCTTTATCTGATCATATGCATCAAACAGGTGCATAATACCAGGAACTTAATTAGCCTCCTTTTATCTTGCTTGCTAAATTTAGCAGCCGTCCTTTGAAGAGTGATCATTATGAATCAGCAAATATGCGTTACATTAGTTTCAATTATAGATCTACATAGATAAACCAGGTGCAAATTAAATAGTCGACCCCCGCTTCTTCGGAAGCATTGTAACTCAAGCAGAACACGCATTAGGCTAGTAAGTTCTGAAAAATGTTACCACTGATCGGAAGTTGTGTTTAAGCCGACAGCGATTAAACGAACCAGCTGTGCTACGATTACATGTATATTTGGCTTACTATGGCCTAAGCTACATTTTTTTTTATCTCGGGATTTTTCTCTTTCGGGTAAAAAAAAAAGGGGGGGTGAGGGGTGGGGGAGGAACCAATGAACCGGGTTGGTTGGTTGGTTGGTTGTCTATCTGAATCATCCTGAATGTCGGCTAGGCCGATAACTCTCTTCCACAACTAAAGAGTATCGAGGCTAGGAAGGTCTCCTTCACTTCTGACATTATGTCTTCTATATGACAATGATGTGAATATAGGCTACTGACTGCATAAAGAGCAAGGATGTCTGGACCTTTACCGGTCTGTGGGCCACATATTTTTCTAACCCTACTCCCTACTCCCTTCTCACTCAGTCTCTCCATCCTCGTCACAGTCTTTGCTGTTGCGGGGTGGACGAAAATGGCAACTACATCGCATGCCAATGAATCACATGCTGCCAGTAATCACAGTATAGCTTTGTTTTCGCACAAATAAGGGAGAAGAGAAGACGGAAGCGGGGGATCTGATTACTATGGAAGAAGACCTCGTAAATTCCGACCACAACAAAAGGGTCCGCAAACCAAGGTCTGAGATTCACTGAGAAACAATGTCAAGGCATAAGTCATGGGGTGCAATAATAAAACTTTACGCCCGACTTTTACAGTCATAACACAACATGACAGTGTAGCTTACAATGACAGGAATTATAAAAATACATGTATACATTAACTGGTTAATTTATTACACAGACGGCTCTGTTTATTCCCAACTGCTCAGGAACATGGGGACGTTTCAGTTAAAAGAAGCCGCAATTATCCACCAACATTTATAAAAATATAAGAAATTAAAAAGTTTTCTATTATCTGGGCCTATGCATGGATCAGAACTAGCCTCGCCTTGCGGAACACAACAATTTCACCCATGTTTACTGGTTCCCGGAAGTGAAATGCACTACCCGGCCTCATGAATTATGTTCCATGAGAAAGGCGATGTTGTGATTATGCGGAGAAAGTCGACTTCAACTAAGGCGGGGTCGACTGTAATTTGGTTGTAGTGCCTGTTTCGCCAGTTTATGGCAAGGCTGACCTACGACAGACAGCTGTTGCCGGCGGCGAGGATGAGTCTTGATTCTAGATGATCTACTGAGTAGTACGTGTATATATGACTTATTCTCCCACCGACTCCATTCAATGAGTGAGTTTGTAAACAGAACGACCTCTCTAAGGGACCAATCCATAATAGAAGTTTATGGAGTGTTCCGAGTTCGTGGCTAAAATCTGATAAATTTAATATTCCGGAGTGACTTTTAAGGCTAACAGCAACAGCAAAGCAAATGAGGAGAAGCTGAGGTCTAACAGTAACATGCCTGTCTCCAAGTAACTTGCTAAAGTGAACTTAGTATCAAGTGAGATCCCTTACAATCATTTAGGTTACAGGCTCTAAAATCACTGCCGATTTGAGATCTTATTTTTCACATGCCCTGCTCCCCTGCTACCTTATAGAGACAAAAGTATTCTTGACTGAGAAACAAAACGAAATTTTACTTTATTTTGGCTGAATCTACATTCTTACGAGCACACTTCCAACTGGCAGGGGTAGGCAAAGACAAAGTAGTCTCCATCGGTTTGAACCAATGAGAAGAGTAGAGCAGGTATTTTTACAGTTTAGCAAACTGACTCAGGTGTCTGTAATCTCTAGATAGATCTGGACCAACTGGTCGATTCGATTTGTTGTTTAAATCGGTTAATACTGAACACAGATATTCGTACTCCAGCAGTATTATATTCCCAAATATCAAAATCCATTAGTCTATCCATATACCTCTAAGCCAGCAAAGACCTATATAATAAATTCTTCCGTGCATGCTCCCAACGTCTTGTTCTGTCACTTCGTCAAAAGTTGTAATACCGTTGTTCTAAAGTTATAATTCTTTTGAGTAGTACCGGTATGTCTTTACCTCTGGGTGAGGTTTAATGTAGGTTATTTGTCGGTGATTTTATCTTGCTTCAATTCTAGCTTTACAACAGTCTTCTTCTTTGCTTCTGTTTGTAGAATAGTACGTAACGTAGGCTTCGCTTTAACATTAGTTCAATTTATAATAAGACGTTCTTTCTGCACTGATACCGTATATCCAGCGATACAAACGCTTTTGATTTGTTGTTTTCCTTGCTCAATGGCTGTGTTTCCGTATAGAAAAACTGCTCGTTGTGATCGGGGATCGTCTGCCATTTGTGTTTTGTCTAGAAACAGTATAGTAGAGATCTTGGACAGTTTCAATATTAGGAAAAGTATGCTATTCGCCAGGCATACTCAACTGACGAAACCGTTTCATTTTGGATGGGGAAATTAGGAAAGTATCACATGGTAAGCAGTAAACAATACTGATGGTGCCTTCTCCCTACCACATTTTTTCCTTTAAAATAATATCGACATCTTAATTATCGATGTGGACCAATCAGTCGGCCATGTTTGGACAAATAAAACATGATTAACAGTGTACACGTATCTGAAGTGGTCAGTAAGGTCCATTTTATCAGAATTTATTCTTCTGGTTTAATGACATGGGCCAAAAAAAAAAACAACAACTCTTGCTGACATACAGGCCTATTTCTTGTTAATAACAGTGGTTCACATTACAGACTTCAGAGCTTGAAATCTTAACGGAGACAACTTAAATAACGAACTGCTGGAGTGGAACATTCCATGCTCAGTACCATGACATTGTGAACCCCGGTTAAGGGTTTCTTACGTATTTATGACAACATTCACCACAATGTCTACCCCACAAGCCATTTACAAACCCATCAAGCTGTATAACCTTACTTCAAACTGTTTATCATCCCCAAAAGTGTAAATCTGTAGGCCTATGTCATATTGCATATGTGTTCCATTTTGAATGTAGAGGAAAAAAAGTTTTGTTAAATGCTTTGTGAGCACACAACAGGATCGCATTTCTTAAAGTGCAACTAGCTCCTTTAAAACCAGTACAAAAAATGATCACGTTTTCACCACTTTTGTCCTGGTTTAATTAGAGCCAGTCACGCTCGCGAACGTCTCTAACAAACAAACCTTGTCATGAAAATATGGAGAAAACAGTTTTCGCCAACAATTCTTCGAGGCTTTAAAACACGAGTGATCTAAATCAGTGATGGAACTAAGTGCAAATGTGTTTCTGGCTTCCCTGAATTTTGTCGTCCTTGGCAACCCGGAGACAGTATTGGCTCAATGGATCAGTAAAGTTCTGCTATCTCACCACATATTATATAACAATCATGCACTGCGCATGAAATCTCCATGGATGGATCTTCCTGGCAAGTGAATAAGTGATATATGCCAACAAATAAAAATATGGAAACATATATCTATAAAGTTTATCAACAGCATCAGCAAAGAACTAAGGACAAAGAGCAAAATCACAAAATCGTATGACAAATTTCAAATGAAACGTGATTATTATGTACAACAGTACAAAAGGTCAGTAATGTAGCTTCAGTCAAAAATATATAGTGGAACCCGTTAATACAAGTCTTCCATGACAGAAGCCCAGCTTTAGCGGGACAGACAAGCCGTAACAGCAATTAAGAATCAACACTACGTCATCTGCAATACCGGGGCCCTGTTATAACGACAATTTCTTTCTTCTCAAATCAGGGAAATTTCGTTATATCCGAGCCTCAATGCATTTTCTTGATAATGAAGTTTCGCCTTAGGCTAAGTCAATGTTAATTTGTACTAGTACAATACCTTATTCGTGCAAACAATAAACAACCATGTAAATAAAAAGAATGTAAAAGATGTCCCGCAAGAAAAAGATACATAAAGTATCTGCAAACAAAAGGATCAAGCAACCAGTAATCTCAAAAGCTGTTGTATGCATGCCCGAAAGAAACACAGTCGCTGACATTTCGTTTCATGCAACGTTTTCATTTAAACTTAAAAAAAAAAAAAGATCGAAACTGAAATCGTGCCCCAACAATAAGGTTTCTTGTTTTCTTATTTCTATCCATAAAAACAGGTGACTCCGCTTTATGGCAGTTCCAACGCACATAGTAAAAACAAAAAAGCGACTAAGCGGCGCTGTGTTTGACTTGTATAATATACAATGGACAATGATCTCTTTTCTAAAACCAGCTGCCATTGACCAAAATGGGCGGTAAAATGGATTACGGAATGCGACTGTTCGGAATCGATTGGATCGCGTATGCGGGGGAGTGCCAACACACGAGATAATTCACGTGAAGTAATACTTGGTGTAATATAATACTCCGATTTCTTATCTCTCCAAAGAAAACCTTTACTAACTGGATTCTAATAGCGTGCTATTTCTGGAAATAATGTAATGTCTCCATTGCTTATGTCTACGTGGAATGAGTGTAAAAAAAACCACAATATCAGAAATGGAACGGACGGCAAAGGGGAGGGTGAAAGTTGTGTAGTGACTTCTCTCCTCCCCTCTCTCAACTGATCTTTTCTTCTTGCTTTCTTTGTCGATCTTAGTCACCGTTTGCTTATACATGGATCTCATATTTCTCTGAACATCTTATTTTCGTTGTCCTGTTCTTTGTTTGTGTCGTGTTGTTTTGTTGTTGTTTTTTCGTTTGTCACTCTTTGCCTAGGATCTAAAGGGTGAAAGACGGTGAGGGCTAAACAGTAAAAAGAAACTAATGTTGCAAACAAACCACGATGAATATCGTTATAATTCAAGAGCACACACAGACAGACTTCAAAGATACATCAAAACACAAATGGATAAACATCATGCTGAATAAACATATACACAGATAACGGTACTTCATAGGCGTGCTACCACGCAAAGAAAAAGAAATGCCCAAAAATAACAAGGAAATGAAGGGGGATTCTAATTCGAAAAACCAACCACAATGCAAAAATGTTTAAACTATAATAATAGGAATCTGATAATAATGTGTTTCAACAGAAAATCGCCAAAATTACGGGGAAGGGGAGGAGATAAAATGGAACCAAACGGATGCAAACAAAAACAAACAAAAAAAAAACTCACTGGTAACCGAAGAGCATTCTTTTGTCACAGAAAATACTAATCTCCCGTTGAGTACAAGGGTTCGTCTACTTAAGGAAACGCGATATAAAGTACTGAGATTTTGATATTCTTCGTCGATAGGTAATGTTCAGGGAAGAAAGCAACTTCTAAATAAGTCGGTACAAACTGAATAGGTTTGTCTGTATCCTAGCTAAAAACAGCAGACCTACTAATATACTCTTTCCAAATCAGTACGCTAGACTAGTAATACAAACGGAAAGTGTTTCATTCCTGGATACCGTGTAAACACATCGGTTCAAATCTGAGACACGTCTACCAAAGAAAAGTACCTGGTCCCTGGTTAATGTACTTACCACGAGGTTATCGGGTAGTTGAAGCTTTTAAAGAGTGAACAGTATGAAACTCTCTTAGGTCAAATAAGATAGAATCTTTCCATCAACGAAAAAAACAAAAATATATCATGACAGGAAGTTCAAGATCTTGACAATCTAAGTTGGTTTATTTCTGGCAAAAATACTTCTAAGAATCTTTCTTGGAAGATAAAAACAAGAATATCATGAAGGGGGGTTAAAAAATCTTGACCATCTAGACAGGTTTAGTTATTACAAACACATTTCTGAGAGTCAATGAGAGCATTTAAGAGGGAACGGTTTAAAATACTTAGTGGTAAATTTAAATAATACAAATTCTTTCCATCAGATTTAAGAAATAAACAATGGTGACTGGAAATTACAAATCTGAACATTCTAAATAGGTCATTTTCTATTTTATACAGCCTATATTTCATATAACCAGAAAGTGAGAGAGAGGGTTAAAACCAACACGCTTTTTCATGCAGTCACCGAGAGGCTGAAACGTTTGAATAAGACACCCCAACTCCCAAATGCACAATTTCTTTTTAAATCAAAGATGGAGAAATATAAGTCACTACAATGTAGGTTTGTAACCTAATTAGTTATGACATGAATTCCTGGACTTCAAATTTTTCTTAAGGACTGAGGCTGTAAAATATATGCTATTCATATGAAATTCACTTTTTTGGCCTACGGATAAATTTTGGTTATCTTGTCATAATTCTAACTTCCAGAAAAAGCGAACTGCTGAAGCCAAAATGCTTAATGGTGTTCAAATGTCTTCATCAGAAGATTTTTTAAATCAAATTTGGTTTGGAGACGAGGGGTCTCTAATTTTCGAAAGTCATATTGTGAAGCGTTCATAATCTATCAGACTTTACGACATCTGAAACAACAGTTTAAAACGACAGAAAACCGGAAGTGTTGCAATTTGGTCCACATGTAACATCATACACAGCATCATAACATTCACAACATAGGTAGATGTATCTAACACCAAATGACTGATGGTTCTACAGACGAAGGCGTGACGGTCAGTGGTCTTTCTACACTCTACAAAAGATCTTCATATCAGGATATGGCTCGCATAAGCAACGTGAACAGGTTTACCATCTGAACACTGATCATTCATATGTCACCATCACTGTGGGACAGCTATTAGGATGCTGTACTATCTATTCATGACACTTTTCACACAGAACAGCTTTATGTGCTATTAGTAGTGCATACAGCAGTGCTTTCTTATAACTTCAAAGAGAAAAAAAATCGATTTACTACACAGCCGTCTTCATGGCGCTAAGCGAAATTTCCTCGGCAGTGTTTGCGCACTTGGATATGACTGGATTTCTAAGATCTGAAACTGATCGAAATACCAGCTCCATCCGTGGTGTCTCACTAATGGCGCTAAGCTTTTGATGGCAGTATTTAATATCAGACCTTGAAATTGATGTGCGCAGACTCATTTTAATGAAGTTTTTTTTTTTTCCTTTCCCTTTCTAATACATCATTTCTGCAATGATTCTTCTCTTAGATCTAGGATCTTTGAAATCGGAGTGAATTACTGAAACATGCATGATGATAATTTTTGTTTGATGCTCTTTGATTAAAACAGTGTTAAAGAATATTACAGTTATCCTTTTCTGTGCTATTTCTGTGAATTTTTTTCCTCTCAAAATCTTAACAAAATTAAACATTGTGGGAGAGAGGCTGCTTGAACATGAATCAAGTTGCTGTGAAGGGAAAATAACGAATGTTCTCAATGACCATGTCATTCTCAATATCATGTAAAGTAGATTACACTCGGAATGTTATGCTAGTAAGTGCAGTTATCTATGAAAAATCCAATTCCCATTCAGCTGGCATCTGTGACTTTAAAGCCAACATGCCATCATCAACGCCCGTCTGTTGGTTACTGATATGAGCCACACAAATACATTTCCCTGCCTGGTCTTTAATGTCATTACCATACAAACAGACCTCAGTGAACCTTGGTTTAATTGAATTTTTCCAGCTAAAGCCTGACTGATTAATTATTAACGATTCTGTCGAATCGGAATTCTATTTCGAAAACGTAAATTACGCATCAAGGCTTCCATAGGACACGCGGAGATTTACGACAGTGGTGACTGACAAAGAATGACCGAGTATCTTCAAAATTCTATCCCACAGTGATGACATTAAGTTGCTACAATAGTCTACATTTCTTACATGCGTCAGGAGTTGCTTCAGAGGAAGTTTCAAAAATACAGACAAGTAAGTAATGTCAATGAAAATATAACTTGTCTTGAAACACTCTAGTTATCATGAAGTAAAAAAACAGGTAGGTGTCATTTTCCCAGGTGCAATTTCCACGATATTGTCAAGTGCATTTAAGTGCGTGATATAAAGCATTCTGGCAAAGCAAAATCAGTGTCTTATAATCTCAAGGGAGGGACGTGATGAATATTTTACAAATCCATTATCAGTGCTGATTTGAGTCACCGAGTGCACATCAAAAAATGTAAACACACAAAAAATAAGGAGCCCAACAGATCGAAATACATGTAGCGCATTTTTAAAAAAAAAATCCTTACTCCCCATGGTGCAATGAAAATCGATTTAATTTCATCTTAAGCGATCAGACTCCTAAGGCAAGACTTCTCATATGAGACAATAAACTTCTTTACAGACTGGACCTTAAAGTGCAATGCTGGTGTTCTTCAACACAGCATTACTATGTGGTGCTATGCTATGACAATAGCATTTAAAATAGTAACTTGTCATGCCCAATGCCAAGGGTTATCTGACGGCTGCAGCTGTTGTATTGTTTCCCGCATACAAACAGGTTTTCATCTATAAATTGCACGGTCGTCCTTGAACTGTATAGTCACTGCACATACTGTATGATATCCGAAGGCGACTTTTTAATCAGCGGGTCAGAATCTAATGTAAAATTTGTGCTGTAAGCAAAACTCTGTTTACTAAGAATGAACACAGTTTATTCACTGAAGTAATTTAAAGATACTACATTATATATACACATGCCTCCGCAGAAGATTATTTCTATCCTGCTGCAACTTCCAAACTGCCGTTTTCCCTAACTCTGGCAACTCCCATCAAATACTACCATCAACTGAGTGAAAACAGTTATGTCAGTGTAGTGTTAGTTTTATATCATTATAGTAAATAACCGACAGGCTTATAGTACTTCCATGTCCACAGGTGTAAATCGCCTTGTTCTGCTATACACCAGTCAAAGCTACAATCAAAACCGATATATTTATTTTATGATTATTTTACAACACAATTTTGATGTTCAGACTTTAAAGGAATACTTCCCGATGATTTCTATCACCAACTTCTGCGACTTTATTTTATTAATTTGTAAATAAGACACACAACATCCTTTCCAGCAATTAAGCCTCATTACTTCACAAACAATAATCGCAACACAAACAGTTAATTACCGTAAACACTGATTAGGAAAGGGGGGGGGGTGAATTGCAACAATACAGTTGTCTAACGGACTGCTGAATGGACCGTTTAATAAACAGCTTCTATGTTCGAGATTATGGACGTCGAATTTTGAGGCGTCAACTCATTATATGGTACGGAAGCCTCTTTAAAGAAGTATCTTAAAAGACGCTGCCTCAAAGCAAGAGCCCGACCAGAATGATAATGCCTACCCCTTAATTCTGATATTTTGTTCAGAGGAAACTGCCTCTCCGAAAATGTCAAAATATGTTCAGTGTTACTGCTGGGCTCCTCTACGCAGTCCATTACACAAACTGACACTATGAAGAGGTTTTTGTTGTTGTTGTTGTTCCAGGTATTTAATCGGCTCAATCAAAAGTGCAGCTGTTATTTTTCACATTTCATTACACTGAGAAATACATTGCCACACTAACCTCTCATGACATCTTCAACTTTCCTTGTAGAGTACGTCAATCAGCAACGTTCCCAAGTCTTGACAACAGCAACAACAACAACAACAACAGCAACAACAACAACAACATACACACATCAACAACAACAGCAACAGCAACACACATAAACAACAACAACAACAACAACAACAACAACAACAACAACAACAACAACACACACACACACACACACACACACACACACACGCACGCACGCACGCAC
>JAWQUT010000675.1:113441-134726 GCA_033807755.1 Ellobium chinense
CAAACACCCTTTATACGTGACATTATGAAATATGATTGTGTATGTATGCATGGCTTTATTTATTGATGCCTTCGGGCCTAATGCCCTATTCAGCTCAAAGGAGCGTAGGTGCAAATGACATACTCATTATGACCTTGCAAACAGCATGTTACAATGATATACACCAAGGCCGTATGGAAAATGAATCTAACTTTGCTCGCTATGTTAACTACGTGAAACATCACTGATGTTTCGGGGTTTCCCGTTGTTACTGCCAGTGTGCAAAGTTAGACAGCACTGTACATACAGCCTCTAGATCTAGACCTAGTTCCAAGAAAGGTAACACAATAAAAAGTTGTTTGTTCTTCTGAAGTCTTATGTCAACTTATTAGATCTACTAATATTACACTGCAACTGAATTCATTACTCTACGGGTTTGCTCTAGAGACTTGCCGCATGATCACAGAATAAAACATCTACAGAGGCGGTGATCCCTACATACGACATCACTGATATACCGTGTTGTGTCTCCATGAAAACCATTTGATTTTCTCCGGCGAAAAATAGCCATCGTGCTTGTAGACAATGTCAATGTCTTAAAGGCTACGTTTTGAGAATATGGGTCTGAGGCCAGTGAAGGCGTTTACGACATGCGAGAAATGGCTGTTAGTGTTTCTGTGCAGTTTCCCTTCTATGCGCATGACTACGGCCCAACTAGATTACTTGAACATCCTGAGAAAAAATATTTTTCGAGCTCTTCTTCTTCACATCATTTAGTTTAGAGAGTACGGATCTGAGGTCAGTGATGGCATTTCGCGACATTGCAGCATTGGAGAAACAGCTAGGCCATAGTAGTTTTCTACAGGTTCTATTCTGTACACATGACTGGCAAGACTGCGGTATGATTCGACTACTCAAACGCCACAGGAAAAAATTATGGTCCAAGCCCTGCCTCTTCATCCGCGCCCTTCCTCTTCATTTCATTTAAGCTTTTTTTTTTTCCTCACATCGACAAGATAAACCCTCTTCACTTCATTAATATGACATATCGACACGACAACCCTTTTCAGTTCATTACACCGGGGCTTATTGGCATGACGACCTCTTTTCAGTCAGCAAGTACGGGCTATGCGGCCTATCGATTCGACAACAGTTTTTATTTTATCAATAAAAGCACTAGCGACATGGTCACAGTCTTAGCAGTAGAAAATAGACAAGACCGCAGAAGAGATCGTACATTATGCGCAAGGTTACATTCTACAAATTAGGTCACGCAGTTTCATACTATGTGATAACAAAATCTCGATCAGTTTGTTTTCAGGACAAAAATGATGCAATGTATGCACATTTCCCAGACTAAAGAATATCACATCAATGATGCATTTTCACTGATAACATGGCGTTTCTAAATAACGTTGTCTTGCGCTAACTCTGTAGAAATATCCATTTGCACACGAGCTTGGCAATAAAACTTGTCACATCGCAGGCTGCGCCATAAATACATGTATGTATTACGATGTCGATAAACTGTCACACTGGCGCACTTAATAGCATCTATTACTGTAATTACTGAAAGTATTGAGGACTGCGTGATCATAAAGACAGCATGACTACGTGGTGTTTCACGACTTGAAATATGATGCACGCAGCATTAAAGCTTTATTTGAACACTTGATACAATACTTTTAAAATTATGGCCAGATGAAGGCATAGGGCCAGAGGACAACTCTGCGCTTGCTCTGTCTGGACAGTTTTCCCTCGACATCGCCTCACAGCAGAGGGGGAAACAGGCCAGGAGGTCGGAAACAGATGTACTCGCCTGTGAATGTTACTTATTTTTTTTCTTATCAGTGTAATAGTTTGTATACGTTGCCCAGATATGTTTTATCCCCTAAACACTCATAAGCTAATAAAACTATTTTTCTTGCCGTTATCACTGCTACTACTGAAAGTAATGAGAAAAATACGGTCGTAACAAGAGGATGGCGACAGGATGTTTCGAGAGAAATACGATACACGCAGCAATTTTGAATCCTTGATACAATACTTTTAAAATTATGGTCGGATGAAGGCCACAGGACAACCCTGTTTTGCTGTGTCTTCCCTCGACATTGCTTCAGAGCAGGGAAGGACGAAGGCGAGCACGCCGGATATGGATGTACTCGTTTGTGAATGCTACGTGTTTATTTTCCTTATCAGTGTAATAGTTTGTACACGTTGCCCAGATGTGTTCTATCCCCTAAACATACATGAGCTAATGAAACTATTGTTATTGCTGTTACCACTGGTGCTACTTAAAGCATTGAGGATTACAAGGTCGTAATAAGACAGGGTGTTTTATAACAAATACGACACACCCATCATTACAGCTTGATTTGAACCTTTAGTGCAATACTTTTAAAGTCATGGTCGGATGAAGAATTCGGTGCTGACAAGTTCCATCTCTCTCGACATCGCCTCAGAGCAGGGAAAGACCGAGGTCAGCAGTGAGAAATAGGAAGCACTCGCTTGTGAATACTACATGAGTGTTTTTCTTATCACTGTAATAGTTTGTACACATTGCTCTAGATAATTATGTGTTTTATCCCCTGGGCAAACATGAGCTAATCAAATTATTGCTTCTGTGTTACTGGTGTTACTGAAAGTACTGAAAACGACATGGACTATATGGTTGACACGAGAGAATGGTCATGGAGTGAATCATGCGAAAGAATTATGACACACGCAGCATTTCAGTTCTGTCTGAACCCTTGGCATTTTTAAATTCTTTAAATCATGGTGGCATGAAGGCTTGGTACCACTGGATATCCCTATCCCTGCCCTATACTGACAGTTCTCTCACGATATCGCCTCAGAGGACTGGAGGACATAGGCCATCATGTCAAGACGGAAGCACCCACTTGTGAATGTTGTCTGACTGCTTTCCTTAAAACTGTAATTGTAAACAGTAATAGAATCTCTGGCCTGTCATAGACCCTTCTGGCGTGACAGAGTACAAACAAACAAACAAACAAAATCACAAATTCCCAACGCAAGAGAGCAGCAAGAAAAGAGATAGCTGCTACCATTGGTATACCTTTCACACACTCTTTCAACCAATGTGGAAGACAATTTCGCGCTAGGATCGGGCTGACAAGTCATAATTATGCGCACACACCCAAAAATGCCTCCATCAGCTGAATCAGTGCTCATCATGGAATAAGATGGACAAACATCATCATCATCGTCAGTACAGTAGTATGTATTGTCCATATATATGTCCTATCCCGTACAGAAGCTAATAAAGCAGCGTGGCCGTGTGGTTTGTGAGTCGTACTCAGAAACCGAAGACAATCAAGTCCAACGTTTGTGTGTATGACTCGCGGACTGGGCGGTTTATGTTGTAATGTCCTTGGGAAAGGTACTTCACTTCCATTTACCCACTCGACTCAGGTTTAAATGAGTACCTTGCTTTAGAGCTGAAGGGACAGGGCGCTGCACTGCTGGCGACCAGAAATGACTGTATTATGTATTTCATTTTTAATATTTATGTATTTTGCATGTATGATGTGTCTTGTTCTATATGTTTGTATTATGAATGAGATGTATAACGTTTTAAATCCATTTCCCTACGGGGTAAACAAAAGTCGTATTTTCATTTGTTTTTTTAAAGCTATTGTTATTGTTTGTTATTGCGTCCGAAGAGGGTAATCTGGACTTTGGGACAGTAATTACAGGCTACTGCAGTAAACAACTAACGAACGGACAACTCTTCACTTCTATGTTCTGTGTACCATTCTTTATTACTAGCAACAGCTACGTTGACGAAATGAAAACTAAAAGATATCGCACAGGCGTCTTTCCACAACGAGACAAACATTTATCACAAAACCCACTTTGAAAGTCAATGCTTGAAAAAAAAAAACCTTAGCAAAAACAAACCAAAACAACATCCCCGTTATGAATCAATACACATTTATACCCAACAGATTTTTTTTTCTGTATTTATCACAGGCTTATTTTGCTGGAATCAGACTGCCTCTTTATTGGAACGTCGCCCTATTTCAAGCCCGATTGCCTTTTGCTCGGCCAAGTGTCTGTCATTTAGTGAGGCAGTCGACCATTTAGCAATCAATGAGCCTTCATCTATTCAGACTGTTTAGCTTCGAACGGTCTGTCGCAGTGAGAAAAACAGAATATCTGAGTGGGCAGAGGACGGGCCGACACATGATCTCACACGGGAAGTAAGATAAGGAAAAGTCATGGAAAGACAAATAAATAAGGAGGAAGACAATGTAAGAATAAAGTATGGAGATTCGAGCTCACACCCACTACGTTATCTATCAACATCATAGACACTTTGAAAGTAGGACTAGCATAATCGTGTCATCACTACATTAGCAGCACTACTCATCCATGTAGGAATGACAGGACAAGAGAGGGAGGATGTCCTAGGTATTTGGGCACACCGCAGAGCAACATAGAACCGAAAAAAAAAAAAAAACAGAAAATACTGCAGCACTAATAAATATTTCCTGGACTCGTCAAATGCCATCTTGACCTAAAACCCATACTCTCAAAACAGCCAACAGCTACGAAGCTTATTACCATAGCCACACGGAGAATAGAAGGGGTATTCATTAATGATGTCATTTATGAGGATAAGTGCTTGTGCACATTTTTTTAAAAAAGTCTGCTGGATATATTATAGGATCTGGGTCTCTATTTGACAATTACTTATTTCGATGATGAACCACTTTTCAAAGCTTCCTAGACGGCTCGTCCGTCGGCTTTTGCCCCCAGAGACCGAAGAACTCGTCCACCCCTGACTCGCAGACGGCACTTCTGCATAATTTTGGACAAGTATCCGACCGGTGGCCTGAATCCTTTGTTTTCCACATCATGTCACGGACACCATGGCATAAACAGATTAACGAGATGATGTCATGGCTCAGTATCTGAACCGCTCGTCTCGGAAGCAAACTAGACTAGTCTGTCATTTATCTACGCGGTATTTACATCTATGAAATGCATGGTCTTATCTTTTAACGCAATTACCCAGTGCACTCTAAACGCGTGTAGGCTTATTATACTGCAGTGCAACGACCAAACACCGTATAATTGAAATTTCGTTATATGATTACATGGTGTTTTGTCGTAGCATGGCAGTATAGATTGAAGAGCTATATTACTGTAGTAAGCAATGCGCACTAGGGAAATGCCAGGATGATAAAAAGAAGTTTATTCAACAAATAAACAAACGGTGTAGAGGCTATTTGTCAATAGAGAGCGTATACCTTACAGCCCGGATCTCTTACGGATCTTACGACAGAAGTAAGTATGCATGTCCTGGTGTTGCAATCATATTGCACGTTATGATCTAGAATCACAAGTTAATTTCACAGCTCATAAAGTGCAGTAGGAAAGTAACACTTCCGCCATAACGGTTCGTATCAGAGCAAAACATGAAAATAAAAGCTCTCTATTGACAAACCTGCATCATCTGCAGACACTGACAGTGGGACTGGGCCCAATAATATGACCAGAAGCCCCGCGGGGAAATCATATCGTTAATTTCACGCTGCGTTTAACACAAGCACAAAGGTCAAGTCCCCGGAGGGAAGACAGGTCAAATCTGGCAAATGCCCTGGATGGGCTGTATAATAAAGACGTACCAGGCGCAAGTCTGCTATGTGATATTTAAGGAAATGATTATGTTTATGTGTCACATTGTTTTGAAATGTGTTTGTTCTTCTTCTTCTTCTTCTTCTTTTGTTTCTTCTTCTTCTCCTTCTCCTTCTTCGTCTTCTTCTTCAGTGTTCCCTAGAGAGAGAGCGAGAGCGAGAGAGAGAGAGAGAGAGAGAGAGAGAGAGAGAGAGAGAGAGAGAGAGAGAGAAAAGTACTTCACACTCAACATGCCAGTCACTGCGTCATCCATTGGTCATCCATCATCTTGACCCCCCGTAAAAATGACTGGCATAATTGTGTCATTACTTTCTTTCGTTCTTCCATTCTTCTTCTGCACTTGTCCTCTCGAACACTTTGCCCTTTCTCCGACCTTATGTGATCATCTCTTTGTGTCATATCCAACATGCCGAATGTTTTTATCATAAAACACAGTGGTGCGTCACGACCTCTGACCCCATGTGCTGGAATTCTTCATTTACTCGTTGCAAGAGTTCGTTCCTTTGCTTAACTGAGAGCATGATGGGAATTCATATCATCGTAATAATTACATTAACTCTGCAAGTTGAACGCTACTGAAGATACATTCAGCACCGACGCTCTAAGATAATGCTTTCGATGATAAGAGATCCCATCGTTAATGCGCGAGCTCTCAAATATTTTTATATTAAATTTACCTCTTGAACTGGATTTTGGTAGCTGATCATTTGAAATTCGCGTTCTTGAGAACTGTACATGTATTTTACACATTTTTTACTTCAGACAACTTTGTTTCATGATATTATGCTTGATATTCGTTAACTATTAGTATGTTGCTGTACAGTTATTGTCAAAGAAGCTGTACTGTCAAGTTTATCATATATCTTCCGCAATTTGCTAACTTTTTTTTTTTAAAACTCTTCATATTTGTCAAGTACAATGTGAACAAGACAAAATGACATGTTAAAACTTCTCAGCATTATAACACATGTCTCAACTATTGATCTCCCATCCCCACCCCACCTTCCAATTATTTCCCACCCACTCTGTAACTACCCTGAAATGATAATCGATTCGTCCCTTCACACCGTCCTTCTTTCTTTCCCCACCCCTCAAATACAGATAAAATGGTCATTGTCAAGGCCATGTACCATCAACTGCATGACCATGTCAGCTGTTTCTGGCAGCCGTGTTCCTGTGGTCAATGCTCCGCTGGTATATGGTTCAACGACACCATACGATCAATCACCTCGCCAAACATCCACCCCCAGTGACCACCACTCAGAGTCTAAAGAGTGGACTTAATTATACACAGAAATATCGGGAACAGTCAAGAAGATCTCTTGCCAAGACAAACTTTAGACTGGGAGACAGATGAGCGGGTGAGTATACAGATAAACGGATGGATGGACAGTCAGACATATCGAAAACTGGCGGGAGAGGGAAGGCAGACAAGCAGACAGAGAGACGGATGGACATACAGACAAGTAGAAGCATAGACGGACACACGGGCAGACGGATTGACAAGACAGACAGGTAGGCAGGCAGGTAGGCAGGCAGGCAGGCAGGCAGGCAAGCAGACAGACAGACAGACAGACAGACAGACAGACAGACAGACAGACAGATAGATAGATAGATAGATAGATAGATAGATAGATAGATAGAGAGGGAGGGAGGGAGGAAGGGAGGTCAGAAGGAAATTAGGTGGGTAGGTAGGTAGGTAGGTAGGTAGGTAGGTAGGTAGGTAGGTATGCAGATAGGTAAACAAATTCGTGATCAGAGAATTGTCAAATAACTGTGTTGTTCGTTCATTTTTGACATGAAGAAACATAAATTCGGCTTTAAAAAAGAGAACCTTGACATACGACCTTCATCGCAGATAGCTGCGAAACGTCACACCATATTACATCTATTCTCTGCCTCACAACAGGCAAAGGCCATAGACAACGTGGGCCCTTTCAAGATCTGCAGAGCATCAAATCCTATTACATTACGCAATCGTTGCGAAACTATTAATCTGCGATCACACAGAGCCATGGACGGGAACAACAGACGGAGACCTACTACACAAATGGTCTAGGTCTGTAGTCGGGCTACGGTAAAAGTACACTATTGTGAAAAGGGCATGGGGAGAAAACGAGAGAACGTCGTATCGCCCCTAGAAAATGAGACCTGGAGGTATCGATCTGAGGGGGGCAATAAAATTATGCGGTATCGCTCTAAGGGAACATGAGAGTGCAATATCGCTGTAGGTGAAAAGAAAGTATGTGATATTGCTCTAGAGGAATGAAGATATGCAGGGAAAGAGAAAAACAGAAGACTATTTATTTGGTTACTTTCAGGAGTGGGGGGAAGCACTTTATGGGAACCTGAGTAGGAGATCTTGCTCTAGGGGAACGAGGGGGTGCGGTATCGTTTAACGGACTGTATTGGGTATCGGTCTCAGGCGATGAGAGTGGGTGGTATCGCTCTCAGGAGATGGCGTGGACGATATCCTTTTTAAGGGGTGACAAAAAAAAATATGTTGTATCGCTTTAATGTGAGAAGATACGAATATCGCTCTGAAGTGAAAGGGATGACAGTATGAGATTCGCTTTGGCGGGATAATATACTTGTTGTCATTCATCTCAATACGTCTTTGTACATGGTTGTACTTTCCACACATTAACTTTAACTTTTACGCACTAAGCGAGAGATATAACGCATGCACCACTGCTGAGAGAGCATTAGCCTTTACATGAAAAACTCACGCCAACCAATAGATTAGAAGACGGATTTAGAATGTCAGATTTAATACAGTGCACAATGAACCGATTTTTGTCTTGTCCTGTCATACGCAAAGAAAAATATAGCAGAGGGAACATGTTGTTGAACTACAGTGATGTCATCCTATTTCTTCCCTTCCCTTCCCTTCCCTTCCCTTCCCTTCCCTTCCCTTCCCTTCCTACAGGATTCCTTCTTACTCAAACCTCTGGCAGATCAGCACGCGTAGTGACCTGGCCTGCATGTTCAGCCTTTGACAATCGTCACCTCAGTTAACAGGCGTTCTATGTCCATTTGATTAAATCCTGGGTCTCTCTTAAGGTGCACGTCGGAGAATGCCAGATTGAGGAAACTAAAGCACCACTGGGAGAGAATTTGGACAACAGTATAATCTACGGACCCTGGCTCTTCCTTAACGTCGCTCCTAACCTAATTCTGCACTTTGGTTTACCATAATCCAAGCACACACTGTAAAAGTCCCAGGCTTATACCGAATGGAAGAACAACACTCGTAAACTGAGGTGGTTTACGTCATCTGCTTTGATTCCAAGTAATCGGCAAATCCACCACAAAATGGCGGGCAGTATGACGTCATCAGTTTTGTTCTCTTTTCAATTTTTTCAACAAAACGGCAGGCAGTGTGACGTCATCTGTTTTATTTTTCTTCCCTTGCAGGGCTACGTCTGTTAGGTATTCCTTGAAATCATTTTGAGTATGAATTGACGTCATTTTCAGTGTGAAGGGGCCGTCCCTCGGATAGCGGACTCCGCTCATTGGCTGTATCGCCCATATCATACTCAAAATGACGTCAATTCATACTTGGAGAAGACCTTACAAATGCACGTGAGACTAAGTGGCGAACAGTCTAGTTCATTCAATGTATGAAGACCGAAACCTAGACCTACCCTAAGTGATATATCACGTATGTATTTATTATATAAACAGGGCGTACTTCCGGTAACACAAAAGTGTGTAATAATTTTTTGATATGTCACACTTTACATAAATTTGACCTTTGACATGCTTACGAATACTTTGATTAGGAAGCTTTGAAAACCATTAGATGTATGAATATGTGACATTTCTTTTGCGACGTCATAAATATGTGACGTCACTTCTTTTGTAACTACTTTCATTGCGGTGGGGTTTCCCTCTGTCTAGATTTTTTTTTCAAAAATTATTTCTGATCGTTTGTCATCGTTCTCTTCACGTTTCAGTTTCGGTTCAGTTAAACATCTGAATAAAAGTACTTGAAATTCACAGTTTTTCTGTGGTCTAAAGTATCATCGATGATTGTCAGCTGTTTGGATCTACACTGTGTCGCGTAACTGTGTAGTTCTTTCAGTTTAGTTCTCATTGATGTCTCTCATTTCATAAATCTGCTATCAAATAAACACTCATTACAGATCCTCCATGTATGTTATACCCTGAGGCAGGCTAAGCGATAAACGTTAGGAAGTAGAGTTATTTAATATCTTGCGCAAACTCTACCACACCGATATAATCATACTCTCGTTCCTTATATCCTTGAGCTGCTGCCACTTTTTCCTTTCGACCCATGGGCATTTTGCATTAGTTGCGCTCAACACTACCTAAGATCCAATTTTCCACGACATCAATTATACGTCTAAAGTGAAAGGATTTCTTTCGCTACCCTAAGATTAGTCATAGTGCAGACAACTTTCCTAACGCATACTATCAGCAACAGTCTAGTGATTTTGAGACAGGTATGTTTATTTGGGTCATTGCGGTTTATGTCATCCATCAGAGCCAAGATGGCTGCACGGAGTTCCCTTGTCACACACTTCATTCGTTCGTTGACTGATGAACTACTTCGATAAAACCAGTGATGAGCGCTGTAATAATGTGTAAACTTATCTCGGATTTTACATCTATCTCTGTACTTAAAAGTGCTTATATGAATCCCATCATCAAAATAATGCGTCCTAGATCAAAACACTCGCCCTTAGAGCCTCATTATTCTTCGTTCACGACCACTCCACCTTCCCCTCTCCCATTTTCACACACCTACAAACAACATACTGGACCTTCGTCCCTAGGCTTAAATGACGTAAGTAATGAAGTGTTCCTAAATAACCTTTCTACTATGTCTATATCGGACATGTGAAGCGAAAACTATGTAAGACGAGACTGAAATCATGTTTACATGGTGTGCATGTCAACCGGCTCTGCAGCATCAGCACATCTTCCAGTCCACCCTTATCCTTTGTCCTTTGTCTTTTTCACTGATCAGTCAGCCCCTCTACTAGTACGTCAGATAAACCCCATAATGTGTACATTTTGGGTTTGCGCAGGAACAAACCTTTGGGCTCTGTGTGAATGGACAGGATAAGGGCCAAAATATGGCACATCAATAAAGCAATATCTAGCTCACGAAATTATTGTCAGGGGCAATGATGAAATATGCATCCACATGTGAGATGCAGATCTAGCCCTCACAAGATGGCTAAAATGCCAAACTGACCCACCTATTAAAATTGCTGGCCACCCTTTCACAACCCTATCCCCCTCATCACATGAGAAACCCTTAAGGGTCTCATTCTGACATTATACAGGCCTAGCGTTTCTTGGGTCAGAGTTTGATGGCATGCTCACAGAATGACCGAACATGAAGTCTGTAGAAAGACCAGCTTCACTCGCAGCAAACGAAGACCTAGGATAATGAAACTCACCACCTGCCCCCCCCCCTCCCCCAACAAACCCCTATCCCACGTCTCTCCATTTCTGGTTTAAATATACGCCCACGACGTCCGATGTCGTCTGCTGGAATCCTCCCAGCATGATTTACGACATCTCATGAACTCTGTCCAATGCACGTGTCTCGCCTTCACAATCATTTTACGACATTGTAATTTGGCATCGCGTCTCCTGGCTATATCGGCTTTAAAAACAAAAAAACAAAAAAAACTGCAGCCTTCTCTCTTGACCCTGGAGTAAACAAACAGACGTTCTTTCCATTCAAAAGATGCTGCGGAAAACAAACATTATTTTCGAAGACAGCACTTCAACATGTTTTAAGACAAAGGGACTAAAAAGTTCGATTCCGATTTGGTCCATTAAATACACAAAGGGCCGTTCCAGCAACAGCAACCTAGTACCCTGAAGTTACGTCCATGAATTTTAACACTGATTTTTGCTTTGACATTACCAAAAAAATAATTTCGACTCTGCTTTATCCCAATTCGCCTAATCCCAACTCCCGCTTAATCCCGTTATTGTTAAAAAAACGGAATGCTGTATTGAAGTCTCTGAATGTAAAGCAATGGATGATCATAACTTCTTTGAATCGCATCTTCACCAATGCTCCAGAGGAGCTGCAGTTAAACGGGATTGACTGTAAATGGAATGAAAGCTGGCAAACACTCCACAAACTACAGTTTAGTTGTGGTCTTATTTTTATGGTGAGTAAGTGTCCATTTTCCATAAAATATCCCATTTAACGAATCCTGGCATTCACTTCCGGTTTCAGATCCAATCAAAACATTCGAATCCCCAGTTTTAATAGACTACACTCAGTTATCAATCATGCACGGTCATCCAAGCATCACAAGACACATCTCCAGCCATCATTACTTCCGTTTTCCACGTTTCCCATTGTCAAAAAGGAATATGATCGACTGAATATTACTTCCGTTTTCCACGCTTCCCATTGTCAAAAAGGAATATGATCGACTGAATATTACTTCCGTTTTCCACGTTTCCCATTGTCAAAAAGGAATATGATCGACTGAAAAGATTTGTAACATTGATGTTACTGGCTGATGCATCATTCTTTTACTTTCGACAGGTAGATTCGATGACACAATCATACTACTGTTTGTCCTAAACCGGAAGGAGTTTGAATGGAGCTGACTAATTAGAACGGTCTGTCAGGTCCTACTCAAACCCTTCATCAATGATTCTTTTACCTCTATTGCTATCCTGAGGCATTTCTGTAGAGATGACCGAGACTCTCTCTCTCTTTTCAATTTACGACACAGGGAAAAGGGTGCTCAGACATATTGATTAGGTTCCTGACAACGATCACAACAAACAATTTCACGTGCAAGGCGTGTGCAGCACAGGCAGAGCGCTGATGAGATGGAAGTTGGGGACGTCTATTCTCTATTAGAAAAAAAAAATGGTGTATATGTATCGTTGGCTGCCGCTCTCAAAGCTGTGCTTCAAGTACCATATAAGACTAATATGCTGATATATATTATGAATGTCCCCTAGGTGTACCCACCTCTTCTTCTAAATACCCTTACAGCCACGTTCACTGACTGTGTGAATCCCAGCAATGATAATACAGTCACCTCCGTTTTATCGCAACAGTTTCCAGACAACAGAAAACTCCTATTAAATATTCTTGTATAAATATTATTGGATAATCGCAGTTTCTTTTAATGGCAACTTTTTTTTTCCATGCTCCCGAGGAGCTGTGATAAAGCTGAACCTACTGACATTCCTCCTGTGGCTCTACACTTAACTCTGCGTTAATTAACGATTGTTTTAAAGCAGTGAACATCACTAATGCTTTGGGAGTTTCCCATGGCTACCGCAGTGCGTTAATAACATTAGAGTTATGTATACTACGACTAGTTTCCACAAACATCAGCACTGCAGACTTCCACGTCAGCAGGACCGCAACTACCTTTTCTAGCCCCCTCCCCCTTCTCCATCAACACTTAAGGGAACCCCACGGTCATGTCTCTTCACTCTTCTCTCCCATTCCTATTTTCTTAATCCTATTCTTCGCCTTCTCTCTTCCCTGACCCTCAGGATTCTTGCAATACCGGGCCTGCGCGGGTGTTGTCTGGTTACAGTTCTGAATTCCAATACTGATTCAAAGGCATAGATCTACGAATAGAAACGTTCAGAACTGAATTCGCGATGTGAGTTGCCGAATTCGTCACACACACAACAACAAAAAAAAAACTTCACAGTATAATAGCGTCTCCCATTTCTACCAGAGGCCAGGATCAATAGTCTACTGCCACTGACATTTCTCATAATAAGGACCGTAGTAATGAAGTACCCTATTCACAACAGGGCAGGCTGGTGGGGTCGCAGGTCCAGGCCCACGATTAGACTTAGTCCAGATCTACTGGACAGCCTAAGTTCGTTGTTTTTTAGAGAGAGACAGATAGATAGATAGAGGGAGAGAGAGACACACAGAGAGAGAGAGAGAGAGAGAGAGAGAAAAAAATATTCCATACAATAACCATATCCTGCTGAAAGGATTACAACAACGATGTACATGTGGCCTTTGTGGATAAAATGGGCGCGGGGACGGACGGCCTGGCTAATTATTCTGGCCAAAGGGTAGATAAATGTACACAGTAGGACCTCAAGACATCAAGCTTCATGTACTCGAAAACCCTGCATACTTGTGGTAATCCTCTGATCCTAAGGCTCATACTTTTTTTTTCTCTTAAACTCACTAACTCTCGATCTCGCCGAATAAGGTAAGCCAAACAACCAGCCAGTCAACTCACGAATTTGGTCGTTTTATATCTTTGAACTCATGGAATTATTTCATGGACTCGTGAGTGGACTAGAATTCGAGTTCATGAGGTTTTATTGTATCATAATAGTTATGTCATCTCGTGGCAGCCCTGTATTCCCCATCTCCTCCTCTCCTACCCCCCCCCCCCCCCCCNCCCCCCCCACAATCCCCATCTCCCTTCCACCGTAGCCCTGTTCCTTTTCTCTTTTTTTTCCCTACGGACCCATCCACTTGGACCAAAAATTCAAGCGCAAAATCCAATTAGGCTCGCATGTCTGGGAGTTGACAGACGCCATCATCGCTAGAGCAGACGACGACTGGAATGATCGGAGAGCTGCGATGGTGGAAGAAAAGTTGGGTATTTCCAACGAAGAAGGACTTAGGAGGGAGGGGCGATGCTGAGAGAGATTGGTACTCTGCAAAACACCCCTGAACACTCTACGACACTCCACTGTTGATTGCTTTTAGTCGTTATAGGAAATTCGGTGACTGTAGGGTTACTTTCTTTCGCTCTCAGTATTTAGCCCATTTATTTAGCCCATTTTTTTGTGTCCAGAGAACCATTACATCATGCAATATGCCTTCACACAGTAACAGATGTGCTGCTAAAACGAACCAAAAAAATGTCATTAGGCGAAGATGCTTTTAGGCCAAAGTGATGTTAGATCGAAGTCCTTTAGATAAAAATTACTCCGATGAATGCGCCGGCATTCATCTGTGACCTACTTAACTTGAAGACAGCGTAGATCTGAGTATGAGCAAATTGACATGACCGATATATAAAGACACAAAATTTGTACCATCAGACGAGAAAATGAAAATGCCGAGCAGACACTTCATATTTAAATTGACGACCAAAAATCAGCGCTATACTGCGTGGATTCATACTTCATCTCTCACTCCTTCCCTCTCTTCCATTCACTCTGAACCACTCTTCCTATTACTGAAGACGTTAAATGCCAAGTGCTTACTTAAAACTTTGGAAGACCTGTACTTTGAAAGGTAAGGCCATTGCCAGCGGCTGAGTCAGTGCGAAATTGCCAAGACCATCTACACTTATCCGTCACCTTTAAGCACAAATCGCAGCTATCATCTATCCCCACTTTGCACTCTGACCTATGAACTGTTCTTTCCCCATTTGATTCCCAGGGATGATGCGGATAACTTTCATCTCGGCCAAGAGAAAAAAAACAAGTACCTTGTACAATATTTGAATCTGCATCACAATGACTTTCAAATATGGCCTACTCGAATCATCTGTATCTTATTACGGTTCCCATACTTTCTAAAAAGTTGTTTTCCACGATTTTCGGGATACCTCGGGACAGTTATGCAAGATTTTCCAGGATATTTGCACACTATTTTCCAGGCGTTGAAAGAACTTGATATTCCTTCATGTATAGCCTATTACAAAAAGTCAGAGCCATTTTCCCAGTCTCTGCAATATCTAGTTCCCCGTTTTAGCACCCTCTTGAGAGGGGCGAAACCATTGCAAAACTAACAATTCACATTGGCCTAGTGATAATCTCTCTCAAACCATGTTGAGTATGCAGGCACGATGCTGAAAGAAAAAAGATTACATGTCTTTCATCTACTTTCGAGTCTGATCCCCAAGTCTTTTCAGCCTCTATGTTGTAATACAGATCATTCAAAGCCACCAAATTTGATGAGAGAATTTTCCTTGAAATGGAAACGGTCTGAGCTGTCAAATCAGCGATGCGTACAGAATATATCCGGATTAAAAGTGCTTTTTGCAAAACATTCAGCGGTACTTTTCCGTTCGCTGATGCCACCAGCCTACGCCGGGCATTTCAGTAAGCGCATTACAAAACTATCCAAGTCTTAATATCACAAGAGCTTTCTTAGGGTCCCTGGCACATTATGTTTCCATTTATCAGGCATGAGGCTGAAAACAATAGGCGACCTTCAGTATAAGAAAAATACAATCTTCGCGTGGTTGACATTAAAATTTCATGGCCAGATTGAGCAACCTGATTCCCTTTCGCAATCGTGAATATTGGCATGTTTCCCCGCTCGAAACCAAAATACTTTCAGCTAAAGAAGTCTCGCTTTAGCATCTTCAAATATTTATCATTACCAAGCTCTTTTGTGTCTTCTTTTCGCCTCCCGACATAAAAAAAAAAAAATGCAAATTGTGTAATCTTGTACATTCCTCCAATTTCACGACCGTGAAAAGATCACGATTTCTCGTTCTAAAACAAGCTACTAACATGTAGTCTATCGCCTACATTGTGTTAAGCTAATGCATTCTCTCTAAAGCTTCATAAAATATTCATCTTACATTTCGCAAACCTTTAAAAATCCTACAGAGCATGTACTGAATATCCTCTTCACTGGCTACTATTTTTTTTTCAAGTGTTTCTTTCTCTTGTTTTTGCTCCTCCTCCTCCTCCTCCTCCTCCTCCTCTTCAACCCAGATCTCTTGCCTTGAAATATTCCTATTTGAAGCTGCAACATAACGCATAGGATAGATAGATAGATAGATAGATAGATAGATAGATAGATAGATAGATAGATAGATAGATAGATAGATAGATAGACAGACAGACAGACAGACAGACAGACAGACAGACAGACAGACAGACAGACCGATGGGTGGGTAGATAGGTAGGTAGATAGACCAGAAGCGAGTAAGAAAGATACATACACATACACAAATACATACACACACAAACAGAGAAAGAGAGAGAGAGAGAGAGAGAAAGCGAGAAAGATAAAATAAACAAAAGGAAGAAAAAAGAAGAAGAACTGACTGAAGCGACAGAAAAGAAGAGAGAAGACTGTTCAATCGTTAGTTTGTGTTCAATCAAATTTTGCTTTTATGCCTTCAGCCCAAATTGATCAGGAAAAGATAAATGACCACCGCATGTATCATGAAGATAATAATTATGTGGATTCGATATCAGGTCGGAGGAGGTTGGGGTGGGAGGGGTGGAGGTGTAGAAGGGTTAAGAAGACATGGCCTTTTCGCGATGGACGCAATCAATCTCTTCCGCAGAGAAGATTCAGACAATAAATCCCGTCCATGTGCGTCAATACATCACTCTAATGTAAAATCATCCTATATTCATAAAAACTTGACAGTAAAACTACATCATCACCTTTCATAACGTGACAAAGACAACCTCTGACAAAAAAAATCTTCAGATAATTTGATTTCGTTCTAACCTGACTATTATCTTTCTCTTTTCACTCCATGCCCTTTGCGACCTCGTGTTTCTTGTCTGAACGTGAACCTCGGCCATCAGCAAAGAACTGACTGACTCCATCTCAATAATTAGATTTTGGATAACATGAAGTGCTATGCACTTTATCAAACCAACCAGAGAAATCTGATGTGCTGAGCATTAATTTTGTGTGTATGTGTGTATAAGTGTGCTGTGGGTGAGGATGCGATCGTGGGCTATGTGTCTATGTGCTTGTGTTGCTGTGTACTTAAAGACCTGCCAGGGGTACAAAAGACGAGGAGAGATTTCACTAGTTTGAATTGTTTTCACGCTTCAATCCTGATTTTTTTCCGAATTTCACGAATAAAGGACTTCATACCGCATAGAAACTTTGCTGATCGCTGCAGTTTACCGTCCCTTCGAACGTAACGAGGAATAAAACTGATATAAAAACTTCTAATATGTGAATATGAAAGCACATCCATCTGTGTCGAGGTAATGTTTACGGCCATGTGTAGGCGGCGCTTTTCTTCCGAGGATAACAATCTGATGGCGCAGCTTTATGTTTTCATCTCCATATATATTTGGTATGAGATCACTTATCTGCTGTAACACTTTTGCCCTCTGCGAAGGAGAAAGCAGACTCCATCAATGAGAAAGGCAAAACCTCGACAAACTATCGACCTGGAAAACAGTTTCTCCTACTAATCAGACTGTTGCGTGCCTGAAATCCCGAGCAATCGATTTCATGTTTTATTGCCCCAGCAACTTAATAACTTTTTATTTTTATTTCAGGTAACTTGATACGTCCTTCTCTCTTTTTTTGCTTAAATTGAAGTCTCCAAGGAGTGGGGTTACAACTCCACACTAGAGCTTCATCATTCCCTTTTCCCTTCATTTCAATTTTCAACTCAATTTTTACCAAAGTATAATATGATGATGATAAACGTTCTTTTACCAAATGATCTACACCACCTGAACCATGTTCATTTGACACTGCTACATATATATAAATTATAACATCATCCTTGCCAAACGCAAAGCATCTTTTTATTTCTGTCGACTCTCGTCATGGCTTCACACGTAAGTAAAGTAACTTAATACCAACATTAGCAGCAATATATTCCTTTTTTTTTCTGTCTCCTTCAATCTCCCATTCGCATGTTATAATGTTATGTTTTTATAAGCTTGAGTAGACAAGCTTGCCACGTCCGCAGCACCAAACGACACAGTCCTGTCAAGTTGTGACATGGTGTGTTGCCTTTCATTTACCTGCGACAGTCTATCTCGATTGTGCTTTTTACTCCTTCAACCCTATAATTTTGTAGGATGTAAACTTAACCTATTTTCAAACCTCGACAGCGCTTCGTGCGTTCGATAATTCGCTGTCTCAGATAATTTGCCTCGTATTTGTCTCAGTTGGTGTTCCGTCTGATGGCTTTGGGCTATGGATTAGTATGTCGATGTGCAAGGATTTTACATTGTTGGCTTGCTTGGTAACAACACTGTACATGTTACGTTGTTCCCCAGCTAGCAAGCAGATCCCCTCAACGCTATGAGACAGTCTGCGAATTGATTATAATGTTCTTAGCGCAGGGTTGTTGTTGTTGTTCTTGTAACTGTTCTTACTGTCGTTGTTGTTACTGCTGCTGTTATCGTTGTTGTTGCTGATTTTGTTGCTGGTTTTGCTGCTGCTGCTGCTGCTATAATTACTGCTGTTGTGGTCGACACTGTTGTTCCTGTCATCGTTGTTTTTCGCCACTCTTTTTCTTCGTGCCGCTGTTTCTGTTGTTGTAGTCGCCGCCATTACTTTTTTTTTTTTGCTGTTTGTAAATGTTTTATTGCTGCTGTTCTTGCTGCTACTGCTGTTATTGTTGGTGCGATTGTTGTTGTTGTTGTTGTTATTGCTGATGCTGGTACTGTTTTTGTTGCTGCTATTGTAGTTGTTGTAACAATTGTTGCTCTTGCTACTGTTTGCCTTACTCTCCTCTTTCCGAAGAGCTTTTCAGCAGAGACCCTCAGCACTCCATTCAAAACCTCTGTACCTTAAACACGCTTTTCAATACTTCATGCATATCATTTGACTTATTACATTAAATGCTCATTCTTCCGCCTTCTCTTTATCTGTAATAACAATCTTAAACTGAGGCGTACTTTGGGCCTGCCTTATTTTTTTCTGTCGTCCTTACGTGTATAATAAACACAGCTCAATATGTATTATTATGTATGCTTTTGTCATTATTTTCATTTTATTTTTCCTCCATCTTCTTCCTCTTCTTGGCGTAAATAATGTATGGCTTCTTCTTCATTTTTCTTCTTCATTGTCTGTTTTTAAAATTCTTTGTCCTCCTTCTTCTTTTCCTTTTCTTCTTGCTTTGAATTTTTTTGTTTTGTTTTTTTATTTTTACTGTTGTTGTTGTAATTGTTCTCCTTGTTAACAGAATTTTTGTTTTTCTTTTTCTTTCTCCTCTCAGAATTAACGTTAATTGAGGTACGGCTTTTTCTTCATCATCTTTTTGTCAAAATTATTCCTCCCTTCATCTCTTCTTCTTCTCTTCGTCTTCTTGTTACAGTTTTGTTGTTCTTCTTCATCTTCTTTTTATTTATTATTGTTGTTGTTGTTCTTCTTCTTCTTCTTCTTTTTCTTCTTCTATTTAAATTTGTTTTATCTGTGATTACCTACGCCCTACTGCTCACGCAGTAGTATATATATATGTATGTATGTATGTATGTATGTATGTATGTATGTATGTATGTATGTATGTATGTATGTATGTATGTATGTATGTCCTGACAGCTAATTTTGTAAAGCAAACAAACCATTCGCCATAAAGATGACAAATTTCATTCTCCCACATGGTGACGTATGTGCTTTGACAGCGTGTACCTGTACTGTAGCTGGGCTGATGCAATTGTTACGGGCTGTCAACGACAGAAGCGTGGTGTCTATATAAGACTCGTGTATTTAAAGTAACGTATCTATTGTTGTAACTGGTAGTGTTGTTAAGTGTGAAGATGGGGAATGACTATGGTGGTGGTATCATGCCAGATTGCTATGCCACTGTTGCTTTGCTATCTACTCCGATCGCCTAATTTTATCTTCAAGTGTTACTTGGTATGATCATAGTGCACTTTGAAGTGGACATTTCTTGTTGAGATGGCAAGTTCACAGGTGACAGTTTACGGCGGAGATGAGCCGAATCTTTTTCTTCCCTGTTCCCTAATTCAGGCCATTTTATATGAAGTCTACTCCGCTTGCCCGCAACTCCACGGAAGCACAAAACCGTTCGTCCGTGTTGGAGGATAAAATCGCAAGATTCTCTTTAACCCTTGTAACGCTACGGACGAATCAAATCTCAACTTTCACATCATTACGCTGGGCGAGACAGTTGAATAAATTCGCATCAATGTTAGCGCCAATGGTATGAGGCGGTAGTCGGATTTTGCAGCCTCGTGTCAGCTGATCGGCCGGCAGACAACACGCCGAACGGTTATTACCCGTAGTATTTGGGTCACGCGGCCAACAAGTGACTGGACCCGAGGGCATCTTGCGCTATGAGTATGAGAGTGCGTGACCATTGTGAATGGATAATGAGTGTTGTCTGCCGGCCGGTCAGGTGACACTGGTGTGCAAATTTCTACCGCCGCGCTCAAAGGTCGGCAAGGATATATATTATATATTCTACTGCGGCACTTAAGCGGGCGGTAGAATAAATTCTATCACCGCATTACGAGGGTGAAGTCGTGTGGAATATGACAATATACATGAGCATGGACGAAATCTTCGAATAAGCAGTTGCGATAACAATAGGGAGAGAGATACTATAAATGACGTTGATTGGTATAGACACCATTCACAGAGAATATACTCCTTTTTTTCTTTTTAATCTGCTGCAATCAAGCCCAAAGAGCGATAACCCGAACCGCCATTAAGCGGATCGTCGGTGCAGCCATTCTCAGGGATCGATCCGACATGAGCCATCAAAGTGAAGAACAGGACACCATAATCGAATCTAAACAACTCAACAAGACAAAACTATTTTCCATCATTTTCAAGGGAACGGCCAAGAGGCTGTCAAAGGAAGGAGATACTAAGAAACATGGCGCAGGCAATCAGATACTGACGTCCAGGCGGAAGGAAAGACAAACACACAAAAAGGCAGACTGGCTGAATGGCTAAACGATCGACCGACTGAGAAGTGA
>JAWQUT010000675.1:142691-161335 GCA_033807755.1 Ellobium chinense
GGCCCTCCCTCCTCCGGGCAGTGCAAGGACTAAGGGATGCTAGTTACAGCCCTGCTCCCCAAACATACTTTGTGCATTATTTTGCCTATATGAACCCCCCCCCTCCTCCCCTAAACCCGAGTCTCTGACTCATGCCCCCACTGCCCTCACCTACCACCCGTTGACCCTCTGCTTGCTCACGCCAAACTCCCACCTGCTGACCGCATCATACTCATTCACTCACTCACTCCACCCCCATCACCCCAAGACTGGTCGAACCCGGGCCGAATCCTAATACCCCATTCACTCCTATAATGCTATTTACTTGTATTAGTCCGCCCTTCCACATGGTCTGCTCGTCTCTCCTACAGCCACATGGCCGGCGCAGTAATTAATTAACCAATAATTATTATTGGCATTCTAAGCCTTTGACCCCTGACTGTTACACAGTCAACTACGCATAATAACAAGTCGCTGGCATGAAGAAAAATGCAGTTAGCAGCGGATGCGATTATCCGGTGACTTTTATAGCAGCAGCAGCAACAAAAACGACAAAAACAACAACAACAACGTCAACAACAACAAAATATGCATGTATACTACATTAGTCCCTATCTGAAAAATGTTAAAATTAAGCGGAAGTTGCCATAAACCGGACTAAAATTATGCGGTCTTGACTGCAGTTTTTCATGCCTTTTGAGTGTAAAGACGCTCGTTTGGTTTCCAAACTCGTGTTACACCATACCGCTTTAGGGCAACAAAATAACTGCTTTACAGCCACATACTATAGTAGACTACTCATGACGAAAAATATACCCCGGAGTTCTTTGCCTGTTTAAAAACAATACTGTTAACCTTCATTTAGTCCCTTATAACAGAAGTACTTTATATTCATCATTCTTGTCACTTTTCACCATCACAGCCATCAACATCCTTCACTCTTCATTGAGGCTCTACCCTGCTCCACCCGTCAAAAGATCGAAACAGATCCCTGAAAAGAGCAAACTAAGACAGAAAGAGAAGACCTCGTCGTTGAATGCCAATATGCTGGATAAAAAAATCCCTTTGGCTTTCCAAGACGACATTGAAAAATAAAGGACGGTGGTGTGACGCATCGACCACCAACCTCTCGAAAAACGGAACGGGAGATCGGTCTTTTCATCGCTTGTTTGGATTAAAAATAGTGACTATCTGTTGTCTAACATTTCCCCCTACGCAGCAACCTTCGAAACTGCCAGCAAAGTGGCAGAGCTCTATTCTCGGTGCCATCCGTCTGCTTCGAGTTTTTAAAAAGCACTACCAGTCTACTGTATCCCTATCCCTACTCACTTCCACCACAAATTCTTTCGCTCAATAGCTCGTCCCGTTGTGATTAGTTTAATCAATCAGAGAGCGAGCGAAATAATGGCTTCCCGTCTCCTTCCGGCTGCGTCTCCGTGGGAATTTCTTTCCCCTGTGCCGTCGTCGGCAAAGTTATAGATCTTGGCTCTGGCTATTTGGAGGTTATCTTTGGCGCTATACGAGGGTCTATCCATGACACCTCTTTTACGTGGCGCATAAAGGAAATAAGAGATAGACTAGTCTTGAAACTCAGAGTCATCAAGAGTACACATCTTGACACAGTGCACATTGGATTTTTTTTTCTTTTTTAAATTTCGGAGCTTGGAAGTATCACTACTGCAAGTTAAATGAAAATATCAAACGGATTACTTATCTTTGCCCCATCCTGGAGAACATGAAAAGTGAGATGGTATATAGTGGCATGACAAAACCATAGTAGTGAAATGCAAATAGTTCATGCAGCCAAATGTCCAGTTATAAATAAACGCCTCGAGGGTCAAATTAAATATAATGCCTCGGTAAATGTGGCTAATGCAATTCTATTCTGAAGGACATTCAGCTATCATTCATCGCTCGAAGACATGTGTAAACCAATTCACGGACAGTAATTACAAAAAGAAGGAATAAAGAACTGCGCATATCAAATTTCACGATAATGATTAATAGAAGTAATAGATCTAGTCATTGTCTAGGAAAAAGAACAGCCCTCGTACTTTTCTGGTATTCCTTCTTGTCTCAACCACTCTCATCACCACCGGAGTTCTGGCCTTTGTATCCATTCCGTCATTTTCATGATCAAGAGCGCTCTTGCGCCAGTGAACACTGAAAGATCACTTCCGTTACGGTTTGACGTCATCTNCTCTTGGCCAAACACAATACATAAATTTCACAATTTAACAATATGCACTCTGACACTCGCACACATCCCTCTCCGCCCCACATCCCTCCTGTCTTTCTATCTACCTTCCCAAACACAGCACAGTGCAGTACAGTGGTCATCATAAAATAATAAACATCAGGACCCAAAGGCACTATATTAATATAACAATTTTCACATTAGCGATTAAACATAGTTAGGTAAGGGTACTTTGTAAACTGGGCCAAACAACAGCAGGCAGTTTTCCGTGAAAAAAAAATATAGACAGTTGACCATAACAGTCAGAAATTCCATATTTTTACAAATTTTGTTTCTTGCTTGTCTATTCCGTTCGCCATAATATTGTATTCTCATGACCTTATTTCATAACGAAATGCACTGCTTGCTCCCTGCACGCCAACGTGTGTGACTATGCTGTGATTACATGCAGACTTCGTGCAATTCAACGAGATTTTGTTGGACACATGTTGCTTTGCTTCAGATATACTGTGTCATATTATTATTTTCTCAAGCTGTCTTGAGAACTCTCAATTCTGCGCTATCAAAAAGCACTGCAAACTAGTCAAATTACAATGTCATAAACATAGAACAATAAATTCAGTTAATTTAAAGCCTACCGGGGATACAGCATCAGCCTTGGCCGTAAGGCACAGCTGCTATCATAAGTAATGCATTACTTCGCAAATTCGGCAAACCGGAGAATGTACAGTTAATCCTAGCGAGAAATAGTACTATGTTGCATACATATCAGTGTGGCGCAATAAGTGGAAAAAAAAATTGGGATAATCTTCATAATGCTTTTTTGGCGCAATATATATACACCGACTGGCGCAATCTGCATACGTCTTTCACTAGAGCGCCATGAATCAGACAACCATTAATTCTGTTTGTGCAGCTTTATCTTTCGGTGAGTATGCAAGAGCGGTTACTGGTTAACCCTTTGACGCTTTCGGCCTAGACAGGTGTAGGTCAGGGCACAAGTACTTCTGCACTTTACTCCATCCAGCATATGAAAGTACATTCCTATAATAGGCCTATGACTATCCATCATCGTCATTACCTTTACTTTCCTACCTCTCCCCGGGCGCATGCGCCCGTGACATACTGAGACACAATCCCTCCTTATCTCCAGGCGGTGGAAATCCGGTCTTTTACATCTGACCACGGCTTGTCTCTTCCGCGCACCGAATGACCTCCAAATCGTATCGATGCATCTTCTATATTACTGTGTCTGCCTGCATTCCATCATTCCATCTCTCCCCTTACCCTCCCCGTCAATTCCCCATTCCCTTCCTTTGCCAGGGCTTTGTAGAGGACCCACTTTCTTGGTTATCTCCGAGGGCTTTGTCGCCATTTGCTTTTACAATAATTACTAAATACTATTCTTGAATTCGAGGGCCTCCCTCTTCGCTTTTCTCAAACATTGCCAATAACACGAAGCCCACTTCCGGTCATGAATGATTCATGAAATAAAGCCGGATGTATGGTTCCTGTATTAACTAATGAAAGCGAATCATTCAAACCGAAGAATTAAATCAAGATTCCTGGATACATCTAGATCTGGAAATCCGTTCTGGTATGATTTTATTCATCTTTCGGAAATTGTGTCTTCAAGAAGTAAAAATATGAATCTACCAATACAAGCCATTGTTTCAGATCACATCAGCCAAATCACATCAGCCAATCAGATTCCTCGATATTTACCAACTTGGATTTGATTGCTACACAGATTTTTATGTTTCATCTCGTGATCTGGAAGCCTGTAACCCTCAAGTGGTCTGTTTTCTCTCTTCCAGCACAAAACCTACGTTTTCACAAACAGATGCTGTAACAGAAAAACAAAACAAACAATAAACCCACTGGTGTCAGCAACAATCTTAGACCTCACAAATAATTTAAATGTGGGTTCCAGGAGTTTGCTACACCCGCGACCAAATATTAACCTACAGTATTTATTATCCGAAAGTATAAGCAGAACTTGTGTTCGGTATAACTAACCTTTAACTTTAACTAGTCGGCATGGAGTATGGAGAACAAAATCATCGTTCTCTCGACATGGGCACAACATCCGAAACCACTGTCCAATTTCTTCTCGTTTCCTTCTCAAAATTGTTTTTCCGGCTCAAGGCAGGGCGGTAGTGCTGGGTGTGGGTGGTGCGAGATGAAAGAGGGATACAACAGCTTGATCGATGTTGTCCTGCTCACATTGGAAATTGTTTTCAAATGCTGTTTTTCGACCCAGGGAAAAACCAGACGGGAGGAAGGAGGAAATGGCAAAAAATGATGTTCCCCTGTTCATATTGGAGGTTGTTCTTGTATTCGCAGACTTCTCAATCATGTTGTCATTAAGGGGGAAAAGCTGGGGAATTCTGTGCTTCTAAAGTGCATCTTTTCTTTAGTCACTCTCACCAAGCCTCAGCTGTCATCTATGACAAGACGAACAAGTTTATTCCAGAGAATCCAGACCACATCTGTGGTAAATAAGCGAAGATACGGTAGATCGATATGACTGAGACAGCCTACATGTACTGTAGGAACACCTCAAAACAACCACCGAGTCAAATCACGTGCCCCCTATCCCAATTAAATATTCCCTCCCCCCAATCTCCCGGCCGCCTTTGCCACGCCATGAAACAATAATAGAAACAAAATGCCAGACAGGGACGGGCTTGGCATTTAAGAAAGACATATGAGTGCTAGAGAGATTTTAAGGAAGGTGACAGTCCGTGAAACACGCACAGACAAAGGGCTGAGAATAGAATGCAACATTATCAAGACCAGTGATGGCTGGTATTTTAAAGAGCATCTGGATGAAAGCTGGTGTTCATTCAACATAAAAACAAAGTATGATTTAACGTCTCAGTGGTGCTACAGATATCTCTTTTCCTAACGTTCCAAAAGAGTGCTTTAAAGCAGAGCTGTAGCTTCCTCTTTTTCTAACTCTAAAAGTTAGCTGGAGGAGAGCTATATATTTCTTTTTCTAGCTCTCCTCTGAAGAGTTATTGGTTACACTGTTACAGGCCTGTAATTGTACTTTCACTTTTGGGTCCTAAGTTATATTTCATCTCCCCTTTTCCCTCTTTTGGCATGCCCTGCCAGTAATAAAGGCTCCAGGGGGGAAATATTGATATCATGGGAAACTGTGTCCATTTTACTTTTAGCCCTGGGCTGGAACTGCCAGGTCAAGGGTGTGCTCAGGCTGAAGAGGAGGGGTTTGGCACTGACCAGTGAAAAATGTAGGCTCTGTTTACAAATAGCAACCAAGCTCAAAATTTCAATGGGCTTGCTAGGGTTGGGTAAGTCGTAAAATTTGGGCCACATAATGAGCTTCAATCTGGTATGGGTCTGGGTGAAAGCTAAAACTTTGGGCTCAGAGGGCAGCTCAAAATGTTAATATGGCCCATAGTCATAGAGGAAAAAAGGGTCTAATCCCATTACAGGTCTGTAACCTATTGGAAAAGGGGAGCAGCTACCACTTTTCCTGACATTTTCCAAAAGAGTTCTTAGGAGCAAAGCTGAAGCTACCTCTTTTCCTAACTCTCCTTCCAAAAGAGTTCACTGGAGCAGAGTTGTAGCTATCTATCTTTCTTCCTAACTATCCTTCCAAAAGAGTTCTTTGAAGTGGAGATGTAGCTGCATCTTTCCCAACCCCTCCCATTTAAAAATGTCTTTGGAGCAGAGCTGTAGCTATATCTTTTCACAACTTATTTTCAAAAGAAGTTCTTTAGAATGGAGCTGTAGCCACCTCTTTTCCTAACTCTCCCTCCAGAAGACTTCTCTGCAGCAGAGTTGTGTACCTCTTTTCCTATTCTCCCTCTACAAGAGTTCTTTAGAACAGAGCCATAACGACATCTTTTCCTAAAATATTTATTTGGAACAGAGCTAATGTTAACTCAGCCTTCAAAAGAGCTTTCTGGATAGGCTTCCGTGAGCTCATTTTCTCCAGCCCCATCTCAGCTACCTGAATGACGGATGCTACTCAGACACAACCTTTTTACATTGACTTTGATTATGTTCATTGTCCACTGCGGTTGCAAAAGAGTAGTAGTAGTAGTAGTAGTAGTAGAAGGCCTAAACATACGAAGAGGATAGGGCCGAACAGAGAAAAAAAATGGAGGAAATGAAGAAAGGGCGAGGATTGAAACACAGAAAGTTGACAGAAACAGTCAAAAAGAAAGAACAACGAAATATGAAGACAGTAACGAAAACAGAAATAATGGAAGGGGGAAACCAGACAGAGGAACAGGGAAAAACTAGACGGATTAAGGATGGCAAGGAAAGATAGAATTTAAGTACATTTGAACAATGTAAAGAACGACAGAACTAACACAAACAAAAAAAAAAGACCATTAAAAGGAAAGAAAGAAAGAAAGAGCAAACAAGACGAAATGACGTGAAACAAAACAAAGAAAATATGGTCTAGTCTAGATCAAGAAAGGAAATGGTAGCCTACAGTATGCCTGCGAACATGTCATTCCGTTAATGAGAGCTTGGGATTTTCCTTGACAGGAGGATCTGATCAGCTCGGGTTTCTTGATGAAGGAACTACATGGACATGATAACGTCCGTTCCAAGCCAGGTTAAAGGGACGAGATGAAGGACAAATGTAAGAATGCAGAAGACAGACAAAGGAGAAAGACGGATGGGAGGGAAATAGGCGTAAGACCTAGAGGGGCAACATTTCACTAGGATGACAGCGCCAGGAAGGCAGCGTGGCCATGTGGTTTGTGAGTCGTACTCAGAAACTGCGGACTGTCAAATCTTAGTTTGTGTGTTCGATTCGCGGGCCGGGCGGTTTATGTTGTGGTGTCCTTGGGAAAGACACTTAACTTTCCTTTCCCACTCGACTCAAGTGTAAATGAGTACCTGGCTTTACAGTTGGAGGGACCAGAACGCTGCACCGCGGGCGACCAGCAATGACCTTGTTATGTATTTCATGTATAATATGAAGTATTTACATGTATGATGTGTTGTTCTATATGTCTGTATCATGAATGAGATATGTACGTGCATGACACTGCAAACCAGTTTCCCTGCGGGTAAATAAAATATATTTTTTTTTCATTTTCATTCTAATTCTTTTTTTCATGCTCGTTCTCGAATCTCTACTTTGATACCTGTTTTCTGAAGAAAATACGTTCGGATACGCTTGGTATGAAATTCGCGGAACCCTCCTAAACATTTTGTACCAAGCACATGTCGTAATTTCCAAAAGATTTATCCAAGCCAGCTGTTACTTTAGCACTTGCAAAAGTGTTTCAATAACGCTAGTTTCGTATAAAGTGTTTACGTATTACTATTACTAGTATTAGATGTACTATGCATCATTCGATTATTAAGACTTCACTTTTTTTTTTCTTCTTTGACCCCCAACTGACTTTTGTTTTTCCTATGAAGAAAATGCAACTGACTTTTTTTTCACCCGTTAGCGTTTTTTCCCCCCAGCACCTTGCTTGGACTAGGAGGTCTTGTACCAACTGCCCTGTCTCTGTTACTCTCACGACACCCTTCATTGTCGGTTCTTGGGACATAACGCCGGCGCGGCCGACAATTAGATCTACAGTTGCAGTGGGATGAATCACGAGTGATGTCTTCGGTAATAACACGACAGCGCTGGGAACATGAGGAGGTTAGGACTGCGAAGAAGAACACTTACTGTTGTTGTTGTTGTTGTTGTTGTTGTTGTTGTTGTTGTTGTTGTTGTTGCTGCTGCTGCTGTTGTTGTTGTTGTTGTTGTTGTTGTTGTTGTTGTTGTTGCTGTAGTACTAGCAGCTATTGTTGTTGTTGTTGTTGCATGGTGGTGGTAGTGGTGATGTTGTTTTTGTTGCTGCTGTTGCTGTTATTGGTGGTGGTGGTGGTGATGGTGGTGGTAGTGGTGTTTCTGAAAATGAAGTCTGGAGTCCAGACGAGCGAATAAATGCAAGGATGTCATAACGCATATCTACAACAGTCCCTTGGCGCATAGTGATTATATCATATACATAATCCCGGTCCCTCATGTGGCCGTTATACCAGGAGTTGAGTGTGGAGCAGCGTGGCCTAATGGTTACGGCGTTGGACTCAAGGTCTAAAGGTCCTGGGTTCGATGCCCGACCATGGTCATGTTGTAAGTGCCTTGGGAAAGCATTTCATTCACATTTTCCTCAGTCCACCCGTCTGTAAAATGGGTACCTGGCTATAGGCAGTGGAAGATATTGTCAGAATGCTAGTGATCAGCGCCTATAAATGGCAGCGGCACTGTTTGCTCCCCAGGGAGTCGATAAAGTCCTAGAGTGATCAGGCCTGCTGGGGTAATAATAGTGTGAAGTCGCATGAGCGGGCATTAGCCTGGATATGAGACTTATAAACCGCATTATTATTATTATTACTTGTTAGGAAAGCCTCACTATAGACAGAGCTTTGTCGATATCATAATGTGAGCCATTCGATATCTGAGGTGGGAATATTCTCTTTACCTCGTCGATCACACGGTGTAATAATAATATATTGACTCCACACTTCAGAAGTCTGTTCTCTCCACTTCGTATCTTTCTGTCTCTCTCTCTCTAGCTCTGTGTCTAGCGCTCACTTCACAATTTCCCTCGATGAAATTCTCATTTCATTTTCTAATTAATGTCGCCATACAATCTCTCTCTCTCTCTCTCTCTCTCTCTCTCTCTCTCTCTCTCTCTCTTTCTCCCTCCTCTTCTCACAAGTTCCCTTGATTAATTTCTATTTCGTTTTCTCCTTTGTGTCTCTTTACATCCCTTCTCTCTCTCTCTCTCTCTCTCTCTCTCTCTCTCTCGCTCACTCTATCTATCTATCTATCTATCTATCTATCTATCTATCTATCTATCTATCTATCTCTATCTATCTATCTATCTATCTATCTATCTATCTATCTATCTCTTTCAAGTGCTTTCATCTTCCAGTCGCTCTATTATCACCATATTTCACTTTCCTTGTTCTTGGTAATCAACTTCCTCTCCTCCTTCCGATCTCGTTCTTCCTCTCTTATTTCTATTTTTTCCTTACAATTACTATCATTATTGCTCTTCTCATCTAGTCTTCTTCACTTTCTGGTCTTTCTTTCGTTCTCTCTCTCTCTCTCTTTCTTTCTCTCTCTCTCTTTCTCTCTCTCTCTAACTTGCGTGCACATCCGCTTGCAATTGCTAAATTTGTTCCATCTTCTATCCTCACACGTCTTCCTTTCAACCAAGCAAGAACTCTCTCGCGAAATCTCTCTCGAACTCACTCTTTCTTTCTTTCTTTCTATCTTTCCTTCTTTCTTTCTTTCTTTCTTTCTTTCCTTCTTTCTTTCTTTCTTTCTTTCATTCTACTTTCTTCCTTTCTTTCTTTCTTTCTTTCTTTCTTTCATTCATTCTACTTTCTTTCTTTCTTTCTTTTTTAAAATAATCTGGTTTCCTTAGCCCTTCTCACTACCGCCGCAACTCTCACTCACTCACTCACTCTCTCTCTCTCTCTCTCTNTCTCTCTCTCTCTCTCTCTCTCTCTCTCTCTCTCTCTCTCTCTCTCTCTTTCTTGCTTTCTTTCTCTCTCTCTCTCTCTTTCTTTCTTTTTTTCATTCTTTCTTATTTTCTTATCCGCTGGTTTCCTTAGCCCTTCTCACTAGTCCTACCTAGTCTACCGCTCCAAGCCACCGGTCAACCATCCCTCTGTCCTCTCACTGTAAATAAATACAGCCCATTTCATCTCACCATTCTAGGCTACCCTTATTGAAAGGACGACACAGGAAACGGACGCGTCCTTAGTAATCAAATACAGTCGATTCCACATAACTGCAACCCCTCGTGAAACCTGGAATAAAATGCATTTAAAAGGAGCTGCGAATGGCCAGGTTGCCCTTTGCCCCTAGAACGCCACTGACGCTTAGAAGACATATCATGGGGGGAAAATCTACGAGGTGACCCGGTATTAATAATGCAAACTCGGGACAAAACAAAATGGCGTAAAAACAGCCGGAAATTAATCCAAAAAATGGACAAAACTGGCAGTTCCATTTCCCGACTTCTGTATTTTTTTTTTTTGGTCGGTCAAGCATTTTTTTTTTAAATAATGGAGGCCTAAATCCGTTAAAAAAAACAACAACACGGGTTTCCATAATGATAAAGAGATCTGTAAGCGATTGTTCGCCAACTCTTACATCAAATCTACACATTGTGCTATCGGCTAGATGTTGTGGTTATTCTGAAATTCCGATTAAGCGTACGGCAGTTAACCAGAGACGACTATTTGACTGTAATACAGAATAGCAATAAGAAGTGTTAAAAGGAAACCCTGCGATCGAAATGGTGTAAGAAACACTAAAGGGGGCCAGACAATGTTTTAAAGGCAAAAGGTATTGAACCGGCAAATGGCAAACTTAAATAATGCTGAAGGGACTTAATTGGTTTTCACCCGTAGAAATGTTGGTTTCTCTGGGCATAACAATGAATCATTTCAATCATTGCTTGTGACGAATTCAGAGGCGTCCTCGGCAATTTTTTGCGAGGTTTATTTATTGGGGGGATATGGCTGCAGAAGATGACAATTAAAAAAAAAAATATTCTGATGACGTCACTCTGCTCGCCATCTTGTCAAAAGCAAGGAGGACCCAAAATTACTTCACATTGGCTCTGTCTTCAAACACATGGTGCAGCGTACACTCGTAAAAAGTATGGGGGAGGGGNGGCAAAAGAGAGTATGAAACAGAAGATAAAACATAGGGACGAGAGCTTAGTTTGAACCAATAAGGAAACGGACAAGTCATGGTGAGAAACTCTTTTATGGTGACTTCGTGTTTAAATGAGAAAGAGATCCATAGAAAAACAGGATTTTTTACCCCCACTGGATCCTGAGGCATTACATCTCGGTACCCCAAATTCACGTTCACCTCACAACCCTAAAATACCATTTCACCACAAACGCCCATTACGTCCATTTGTATCTCCCGAGGCTTGAGTCTGACCATTCCGGGGTCAGCCCTATGTTCTCACAGCCCACAGCTCCTGGACATTGCCCTAAGAAGGCATGTGTTATCATATCCTTGTACACTGAACAATACACTTTAGTTACTTCATGGGCTCCGCTTTATACCTTCAGCCGGCCAAGATTATTTTGGCTCATGTGCCGTCATTTAGAAATCCCTGGTCTAAACCATATCACACCTTCATGTCAAGATCAGACTTATTTGTCCATTTCATTTAGTCTTAGACTAATCATTAGTTTGTTGCTGCCATGACAGGCTGCCTGCCTAAACGTCTCAAACAGTGTCTGCTCGTGAAGTATTTCGGAAGAGTTTGGAATAAGTATAGGTTACAGGCCTGTAAGTCTACTTTCACTTTGTGGTCCTAAGTCTACTTTCACTTTGTGGTCCTAAGTCTACTTTCACTTTGTGGTCCTACAAGTCTACTTTCACTTTGTGGTCCTACTACAAGTCTACTTTCACTTTGTGGTCCTACAACTTAGGGGGTATATTTCATCTCCCCCTTTCCCTCTTTTGGCATGCCCTGCTTCCAGTAATAAGGGCTCCAGGGGGGAAATTTTGATATCATGGGAATCTGTGTCCATTTTACTTTATTTTACCAGGCACTATTTAGCCCTGGGCTGGAACTGCCAGGTCAAGGGTGTGCTCAGGCGGAAGAGGAGGGGTTTGGCGTTGACCAGTGAAAAATATAGGCTCTGTTTACAAATAGCAACCAAGCTCAAAATTTCATCGGGCTTGCAAGGGCTGGGTCCGGTAAGTCTTAAAATTTGGGCCACATAATGAGCTTCAATCTGGTATGGGTCTGGGTGGAAGCTAAATCTTTGGGTTCAGTGGGCAGCTCAAAATGTTAATATAGCCCATAGAGGAAAAAAGGGTCCAATCCTCTTACAGGTCTGTAACCTATAGGGCTGGAGGAGCACAGGCTTGCTTCCAGAATGAATTTCAAGTTCCCTGAACGGACGGTTGGTTTAACATAGTAATTACGACATGAAAAAGAGAATACACGTGTATTTTATGTTGACCATGGTCACCCTTTTGTCTCGGCAGTCCAGGGACTGGATGGAAGGCGGGTTAGCAACGGTCCTGACCTCTGGACAAAGATCGATGTAGATATTTGCATTTCTCCTTAACATGGGCGCAACTGGCCGGCTGTGATGGGAAACCACTGGTGTATAAGGAATGTCTACATTGTATAGTCTACATGGGAGATGGGGGCGCCATGTGTAAATACTGCCGCAACTAGCTCTCATTCCTATTTTTTTCGGTTGAGTCCATTCCCTCCCCCAGCACACACACACACACACACACACACACACACACACACACACACACACTTTTTTGTCCACCTCAATGTACAATCCTTACCGAGGCCAGGTTTTTAAATACTAAATCTAGCCTAACAGTGCATGTTTTGTCAATGTCCCTGGTATCGACCTTAACCCCCACACCCCGCCCCTCCTCTTGAGGGTTTCAGAGCTGCACTGTTGGTTCAGCGACAGTCCTGGATGTAGATAAGATTAGCAATCAGACAACAGTGGACGGCAGCTTCCGGTCTGTGCACGCGCCGCCGCACCGGGCTAGCATTAGGTGCGCTCGTGCGTATGCGCACGCTCTCCCTACTCACGCAGCACGACGCTGCCCTGTTTCAAACAACACGATAACATGCATATTTCAATATTATGCAAATTTCACTAGAAATCAGGAAGATCTTTAATTACCACTGACATTAAATGCAGCAGCCGGTGTTGATTAAAAGTTAGATGAAAGTATGAACAAAAGAAAATGATATATATCGGCATGAAATTCGGCGCAAAAACTTTGTAACTAACACTTTTCAAATTTTACATGTTTCACTTCTCAAAACAAAGTCACACATGAACCATTTTCGGAAGTCGTGCCGCTACGAATCTGTTCGCGGGCACAGCCTTAGACTTTAACATATTGTGCATAAGTAAAATCTACATAAAATCATATTAAAAATTGTATTATGGAGAACAAAAACATGTGCAGATACAACATAACTGCACTGAGGCTAGAAAATATCGATTATAGTGTTGGTGTTTTTATAAGCCCTATAGTTCAGTGGGATTATTTCAAACTTCTGAGAACAGACGACAAAACTGCAATTAAAAAGAATTGTGATTTTCCACTCATCTTTATAAGGAAAATACAGTACTGTGTTGTTTTAAATATGTGAGGTTTAGCGGATCGCGATTGAGTGGTACAAATAAAGTTGCACTATTAATATCAATACCGTTAATTCAACCATTCGCAACTTCAATTTAATCGCAACAGATTTCAGAAACAACAGTATACTGTGTGTTGTAATGTCAGTGGATGATCGCTAGATCTACTCTTTTTAATCGCAACTTTTCGCCTATTCAGCTGAGTCAGCTGGGCTAGTGCTTACTGTATGAGAAAAACAATTGACTGCCATTTAATTGCAACTCTTCAGAAACATTTGAGAAAATTGCGATTTAAAGGAGGCACGATGATCAACTGTTCCTTATATATAGAAAATACAGTGTTATGGTGTAGCATGGCCAAGGGATTACGGTGCTGGAGTTAGAACTGGAAGGTCATTGATTCGCTATGGTCCTGTTGTAAATGCCTTGGGAACGCATTTTATTTCACAGTTTCTCCTCTGTCCATCCGTCTGTATAATCAGTACCTGGCCGTAGGTAGCAATAGATATTGTCAGAATGTCTTGAATCAGTGCAAGTGAACGGCAGTGGAACAGTTTGCTCCCGATGGAGTTTAGAATGTCCTTGAGTGATCTGGCCTGCTGGGACAATAATACTGTGAAGTAGTTTGAACCTACTTTGGCCGGGATACGAGATCTATAAAACTTTTTTTCTTCTTTTTTGACTGCAATTAAACACAGGCTGGGATTAAAAAGGATGAAGTGTACATAACGTTTACACTCTACAAAAGCAAATCTGTTGATACTTCAGGCTACCATCACAGAGAAAGCGCAATGTCAGCGCTTTGAAAGTCCTTGTTTGTATGGCCCAACTCGCTGCAATTATTTGTTATTGTTATGCGCTCAGTTATCGTTGCGGGTCATCGTGCCCAAAGCGCAACTGCAATTTTCCTGAAGGCTGCAGCTAGCGCCATCCTCTCCATCAAAGGCCCTCAATTACGTTACACGCACTCACGCAACCTTCCCCCCTTCCTCCCTCCACCCCACAACCCATCCCCCACCTACCCCTACTACCACGACCATAACGGCTTTGTCAAAGAGGAAAGGCTCCAGCCTTAACCTTTTTGTTGCGATGGAGAAGTCAGGGGCGCAAAGAAATAATCACAGTAGAGTTGTGAGGGAGGAAAGGGCACGCAACGGGCAGCAGGGAGACTTTTTGATGAGATGGGGAGCAGGCACACTATTCTTAGGAGGAANGGGGGGGGGGGGGGGGGAGAAGGAGGACAGCAGAGGAGGCCCCGTCAGAGTCGGGCAAGTTCACCAAAAAGGTCCGTTCAGATCAAGTTCATTTCACTATGGGTGAAAAAGCCCTAAGGTCAAGTTTAGCCCAATTCTGTGAAAATTGAGTAGTAATAAGATCAGATCAGTTTCCTTTGATTTCAGAAATAAATACTCGGTTCTGGTTTTCGATGTAGATGCGAAGAGAACTGAAATTTACTTAGGAAAAGTTCAGACCAAGCTCCCAAAATAGCTACAGTTCAGATCCAGATCAGTTCATCCAAAACCAGTTATTACGTTCAGATCAAGTTCAAGTAAACTGCGCTCAAGTTCATGAACTGTGTTCATAATATTATCTCAGTTCTGCCCAACCCTAGACCCCATTTTTCACGCCCTCGCAAGAGAGAAAAGGAACGACAATCAAGTTACGGTCCTGCGATCATGACAGGCCCTTTAATATAATCCTGGCCTCGCGTGCCTCATTTTCTACGTTATTTTGTGTGTGCGCGCATGTCTGGATGCAAATCTGTCCTGCTCAGAATTTTATTTTTTTTTTGCAACTGATGCCATTAATTCCGTTTTGCTTCGACAAAAAGCCGCAGGTTGCTTGTTGCTTGTAAGACTAAACCGAGAATGTTGACATTCATCTTTTCTTACCTTCTGTCTAGTTTATAATCTGGCACATCAGTCTTTTCTTAAATTACGTTGTTAATTATCTAGGACGGCCCTCTTTATAAATTATAGAAGAACTCTACTTTCTTTTTTATGAGTTGTCCACGAGCAGTTTCGTGACAGGATAGAAAAATTGCCCATATCTGAGAAATGAAGTTTCCGGACATTCAGTAAGACACAACATTATCCCAAACAACTGGTTCGAAAAACGCACATACTCATATTGTTCCGATGCCTGTGGCCGTATGCATAATCTGAACGTTAGTTAACGTATTGCTTTAACAGCAGTGAACACTACTGATGTTTTGGGAGATTCTCGTGGTTACCGCCGTGCTTTAACTAACGTAAGGATTATGCATACGGCCACTGGTCACTTATTCTCTACAAGCTTACCCCTCTGATTCTCTGATATTGGGTTCGTGCAGTCCTTTGACGCCTATATTAAACCTCTCTTTCCCTCCTTCCTTTCATGAAACAAGACACTTCACAGGTTATGAAGTCATTAAAAAGTGCTATTCTGCGTGGCCTGTCTCACTGTGAGCGCTGCCAGCGTAAACAAGCTTGTCTCACCAGGGGGCGCCACGCGACGAAAAGGGAAGCCTTGAGAACAGTGTGACATAATAATAATCTCTGACGTCATCGCTGTCACGTTAAAGTAGGACACTCACATCAAACATAATTTTCAGTTTTTCAATACTTTTTCTCTCTAAAAAGTATCTACGGTGCCCACCGAGTCAATTTTGCGAAGAAAATGCATCGTTCTGTTACCGTGCGCGTATGCAATAAGGAGAGCTAGAATTACCGGGTTTGGCCCTAGCATCCAGAATTATCCCCCTTCCCCGATCAGCAGAAGCCTGTGGCAAAAACGCTGATGTCACTTACGTTCCAGCAGCTACAGACACCTCTATCTCACAATGTATTAATCAGCTTTTAATTAAGATTCTAGTATTCCAAATTCAAACGTCAAGTTTGGTAGTGTAAGCCAGAAAAAAGTATTCTGCATTTTTATCGCCTCAACATGATTTTGTTTGGCACATCTACTGTTCACAGAGGAATTAAAACATTCATACCAACATGCTATCACCCGTCCGCAGAGCACTGGCTAGACAGCTTGGCCATGTGGCAAGAACGTATTTGACGTAAGCTTATGCGCGCGCAATGGTTGTAACAATTCGGACTTTGTGTCTGGGGCCAGCAGAGGCGTTATATCTTTAAGACAGACACGTGAAAGACAGTTTCATTGGAATAATACGGTATCGTATGAAGGACGATGCAGTCTTCCTTTAAGGTTTTGATCAGGCTTTGATTCCACAACAGTTTGTCAGCTCGTGTTTCGGAAAGAATGAGACCGTAAGCCAGGATTGCATTAATCTCAGCAAAGTTCATTTACTCTATGACCTCGTGGATGATCTCAAATTCCAGACAACCAATTAACAGTTTTGAGTTTGTTAGGTCTTCGAGTTTGTGAGTAAATTGTGATACCAAGAATAATATGCGACTCGGAACGACAGCATCACAATGAAAATGCCAGACCGTGTTTACCATCTTCCGGTTAGTGTCGCCCAGCCGCACCGGTGAACAATACGCGTGTACATTTTGTGTTTCTCCCACCTTGACTGCGCAGTGTGGGTGGGTAAACCTGGTCCATACCTCAGCCTCTTTTCATATGATGATAACCACCGGTTAATACGACAGTAAAAAGATAACTCTGACATAATACTGTCAGTACTACTCGTGAAACAATAATATACTATGGCATGCGACTTCACAATGTCTTCGGCCGCTTTACAACTTGGACCATAATATCTCAGCCCCTTTTCATGTGACGGAAGCCAGCTGATATCAATTTTAATGGCAGGTTTATAGCGCGCTATGGCCTTCAACTGATAACAGGAATATTGGGAAGGCAGAAATTGCGTGGGTGTACGGAAATGAAAAAAAGCACCAGCCCAAGACACAAGAAGAGGACAGGAAGGACTGAATTATTTACAAAACACACACACACACACACACACACACACACACACACACACACACACACACACACACACACACACACACACACACACACACACAGAGGAGAGAGAGTCTGTGTAAAAATTACAGCTTTGTGTATTGGCATCATATTCTGGTTTTGCCAGGTTTGTAAACATTAACTGCCTCTTGCAGTTTCAGGTGTTGCAAACATATCGCTAGCTATGTGATTCAGCAGATGCAGATACAGTATCCTAGTAGCGTACATGACCTGCGACACTAAATATCACAGTGGTGACGAACTTATGGGTACTGAGAGTACCGTCCTTCAACGTCGGTGGCATTGCAAGTCTTCTTCCTTGCCCCACCTCCCCCTCCCCCCAAAACAAAACACAAAACAAAAAATCACAGTGGTGACGAACTTATGGGTACTGAGAGTAGCGTCCTTGAACGTCGGTCGGCAAGTGTTCTTCCTTGCCCCCNCCCTCCACAAAACAAAACACAAACCCAAAAATCAAAATCTCCGCCACATTTATGAACTAAGTCATCATGTTAGACTCACTAAAATACGTAGACTGGATAATACATTTGCTATTTGCTCAGGTCCGTGACTTGAATGAAAAGAACATATTACATGTATGTTGCCCATGACTCTGGGTTAATCTTAACCTGTCAGGGACCGAAAGTAAGTTAATATGCTTAACGTATATTTCTGCACATGTTCAACCTTATTTACATCTACAGTAAACATCAGCCAGTTAGAGTACATAAAAATGATTGAGATATACATTTTAGTGGGTTGTCTTTTACTACATGGGTCTTTTACTAGGCGCTCAGATATCAGAATGCCAAGATCGTTTACAATGTACTTTCATTTTAAAGAAACCATATGGGTTACACCTGCAGCCTATATTTAGACAAAGACCCAGATTTTAAAACGACACAGGGATCTCTTGTAAATTTAATACGTTTGTTTTTTATTTGTTTGTTTCCCTTGAATATACCTACAATCTACATTTAGACAAAGACCCAACACATGAATTTCTTAAAAATTTAATTATTTTGTTTTTTGTTTGTTTGTTTCCAGTGACCCGAAGGATTCAAATCAAAACTAATTTTACGATCCGAAACTGGATTGGGACCCAGAGCAAAGGGATTCGTTGGAATCGAATCTAGCCAATCACTAATCAGTGTGCTGTGACAGGGAAGCAGAGACAGAAAGAGAGAGAGAGAGAGAGAGAGAGAGAGATAAAGAGAGAGAGAGAAGATGAGAGCGGAGAGGAGAGGAAGAAGACCTCGTCAGGGGACAAAATAGTTCTAAAAGGAGGAACTCAACACAGTGATTAAGTAAAAAATGTTATGGAAGGCAATTAAAGCTCAATGGAGGAAGGGGAGGCGCCTGAGAAAAGGGACGG
>JAWQUT010000675.1:167610-186445 GCA_033807755.1 Ellobium chinense
TTCTTGAGGGGGACACATTGATTGTTGAGGGAAATGTAGGGTGGGATTGTCATGATAATTTAAAATGTGTCGATTGTCAGGGACAGCTGGACTAGGGGGTGGAGGGGGGTACATACTCTTAGAAGCGAGGCATCTTCTTCCCCCTACCCCGCAATCCTTTCTTAGGCCACTGTAGCAAATGAAGGGTGGTGAGTGTGGGTTTAGGAAGGCCAATGTTAGTCAGGTGTGGTGTTTTCAAACACGTTTGTGAGGAGTTAATCCATGGTTGAAGAGGCGGGGCTGGTGGGGAGGGGGATTGACGCCTGGGATCCTTCTCCCGCCGCCTTTGAAACATACTAAAGGTCAGTGTCTCTGGTCAGTCAGTAACTAGATTCATATTTAAAAATCTCTCCTCTGAAACACAACACGGCAGCGGAGAGCGACGGAAAGAGCCAGCGGCTGGCAGCGACCAGCGGTTGTCTCCCGATGGTCCTGTCCTGTCATCCATGAATATATCAAGGGTCAACGTCCGGTCAGTCAAAGAGTTCAGTGAAGTACAGCGCTACCTTCTACAAACACTGATATGAATGTGGCCTTTCACGTTATCATTATCACTAGTCATGCTCCAATGTACCATAGATTACACTGGTCTAATCTCTCAATCAAAAACACCCTCACACAATGGTGGTGGATGGAAAAGACCCAAATGTGAAAAGTATGAAGATGCCGATTATGCCTGACATAAAGGGCGTGCAATTTTAAGTAGCCCCTATAGAATTAAGAAACTGGCCATGGCCAGGAGGAAAATAGGGCTGGATTTTAATATTAAAGGCTTAAATACATGAAAATAGCCTAATTTTGTATACCCAGATGCCACTCAAGTGTACAGTGCGTAGCTGTTGCTGGAGATTTGGGGGGCGGGGGGGAGGGNGGGGGGGAGGGGGAGGGGTGTAAAGGTTATCCTCTTTGCTGTGTGAAGTGGCTTAAAATAATAGGTAGCCTCATTTGCTGGCAAACTTCTCAAAATCTAATTGGTCGTGGGGTCTATTTCTAGGTATCAAAATTTGGAAAAGGAGTGAAACTGAATATTATGTATGGCTCAGGACACCTTGGTAAGTCAGTGCAGAGTGTGAAAACTTACATAGCCTACAGTGGAAAAAACACTAGCATCTTCATACCTGAAGAGATGGTAAAAATTTCAGTAGCATGTCTCTGATGGGCGGACATTCATATTATAATCTGCTATGTACTCATACTATATTGCTCCATAGCCTAGGGCCTGGGACCATCCAAAGAGAAGAGATCCTTTAAAACCTTGAATGAATTGACATTTTGCCCTAGCTATCTATTCATCTATAGCGCTGAATTATATAAGATGGCCACAAATTTTCGTTGAGGCAGGTAGGAGGGGAAAACCCATGTAAGAAAACTGACAAGAAAACCATCTCAGTTTATTCTATTCCTGCTTCATTTCAATTTCAGCAAACACTTCATCCCTCATCTCATTTCCTGCCAGCCAAGCCAACCTTTGCAACTGTTCAAAAATCGATTACATGTATTTGCACAATATTTTGTTACACACTGAGTAACTTTTTGAAGGTCCCTTGATAGGTAGACCATATACTGTACCTATACCTGATCTAAAAGTCCACAAAGAAAATAGTGGACCTAGGTCCATAATATGCTCAGAAAAGCACAGTACCTAGGTCATGGGGTGACGCCAGGGTTTGTTTACATGGGAACCAAAGCCTGGATTAGTCTATGTAACTAATACCTGAAACGCCTCTCTTTAAATACTGTGTACTAACACAGAAGGATGGCCGGTATGGGACTTAGGTGCCATCATCCATTAAAAAAATGGGTGTGAGCGCCATCCTTGGTGAGCCCCAGGTGTCTCATACCACTGTACAAAAACTTAAATAACAGTAAGTTGCCCCCCCCCCCCCCCCNATCAGTACTAACACTCTGTGTTCTTTGCCCCTCCCTAATCCCTCCCCCAACTACGTAGGTCTACCCCTATGAATCTAAGGCACAACTGGTACTGTATTTATAGATTTTATACATTGGTCATCAAATTGTCTAGCCCGTCTAACTTCCTGAATGTATCTCTATGAAGATATTTTTATTGCTACCAACATTGGGTAGAAATTTGATAAAAGAAAACACGAATCGGACAGAGATATACCCACCATGCCTTGACTCTAATCAGGACTTCCCCATCTCCCGCTGTGGCTTCAGGCTTTTGCTGAACTTTCATCATCTTCACTCCGCCGAAGCCCGTCAACACGATACTCTTCATCTCTTTGGCGGGAGGGGCGGGCGCGGCTGGGGCTGCCGCGGCTGGGGCTGCCGCTGCTGGCGCCTCTTGTTTGGCATCAGCCTCTGGGGCAGGCGTCTCTGTTGTTTCTGGCATGTTTAATCACGAGTTCACGAATTAACTGAAAAAGAAAAAAAGTAAAAGAAACCTGCAAATTGCTCTGATTGGTCTTAAAGATAGATGCGCAACCAAGCCATCAAATTATACGGCCCGCCCAACTTCCTGCATGCATCTCTATGAAGGTATTTTCTAATGCTATTGACACTGGGGAGAAATTTGATAAAGAAAACACGAATCCGACCACTGAGAGAACGACGGCTTTCCAGGGGAAAAAAATCGACCTAGCCAATCTCATGCTGCTGTGCTGAATTTTTTAAAATCGCCACTTTAGATAGGATGTGTTGATTTTCAATGTTAACATTCGAACAGTCAAACAGTATATTCAGAAGCAGTATAGTGAGACAATTACTGCGCATATGCAATACGATTTATTCTTTGTCATAAGACGGCAAATTATTTTAAGAGGCATTTCATGTTGTTACTTCCGTATTATTCCCCTTTAAAGAAAAGTCGTGTTAGGGCAGAAATCTGTAGGATTCAGCACGTCACATCATTTCACCGGGATATTCCAATCTCATCTTGTTTTCACTGTTAATTGGAAGAGTATGATATGGCCAAGTCTGCTACGGCTAAACACTACTTTGACTTCAGCGAACAAGAGGACTGTAGTTTTTATTATGTCACGTTTTGACAAGTCGCTTCTAGTGGGTTCGCGCATTTAGACTAAGCATGAACGTCTTGTAATTTTTAATTTAAAAAAAAAAAAGTTACAAAGCATCCCACTGTCGTGAAATGACTCTTTGACTATAAATAGAGTTTGATTGGCATAATTGTAGAGAACGTCACTTCTTCCACTCTCCCCACCCCAAAACCGACAACAAACCATGCTCTGGTATGAATATCGGCAAGTCCCGCTACAATGGCCTGGTATGGGAAGAAACCACAGCATCACAAAAAATGGGGTGGAAGAGGAGGGGGACAGGACAGAAAATACCGAAATTAACTATTATAAGCTTTGTAGTCTAAGTATAATCAGTGCTGAATCAACCTGAACGATACACTGTTCATACTCCAGTTCAAACTACCTGCACTTTGCAAAGATGAAAAACAAATATTATACGGGCTCGATCAGCCGTGAACGCATTCGGCATCCGCTCCAGGGCACGGCTAATGAAGCCAACAAGGCAGTAAGTAAGTCAGTATTACTTGTTAATTTAGGGTCAACTGATCTACACAGGACGATCCATAACAAACTCGCTACAAAAACGTACATTTTCAGATTCAACAGTCTACACCAAGGATAAAATGCAAATAATTCACACAAAAGGGAAGGCGGTGATAATAAACAAAATTATTACTGTTTTTATTGTTACTGTTATGATAATGATAATGATGATGACAGTAATCATGATGAGGATGTTAACAGACCTTGAAATAATGTGCAGTCCCTTGTTTACAAAGTAAAATAATAAACAAGTAACTTCCAACACAGGAACACTCCCTATCATTAATAACAGTCCAAGTAAGAACAGACCAAAGATGTGTTACTGCTAGTGACGAGGCCTTGAAGGGACCCGTCACCAACGCGACCCAAATGAGGAAGAAACGAAAAAAAAAATGCCTGCCAAAAAGGTCAAGGTTGAGCTACGGCAACGAGATTATAATTGCAAAGTGTGAACGCCAGACGTGGGAGTTCAGGACATGGGACTCGGGGTCGCTTCGGTGACATCCTCTGGTCTGTGTAGGAAATACCTAAGACATGACAAAGTCGTCACGAGACTGAGGAGCTATAAAAATAAACCTCATTACATGTAATCTAAGTTACATGTTTACCAACTCTCCAGAAAACATGACGCATATTTAATTTTTTTTTCCGCGAGATTCTCAGAATGTATTTAACTGAATGTCTAACAGAGAAATCACATTATTATACATACGCAAACCATACACCATAAAATCAAGACTTATGATATCACTATAATACCATTAAAGAGGTGAAAACAAACGAAACAACAATAACTCTGAAGATACCACTACTTAATATTCATGACAATTTGTCATAAAATAGAAACATTACTATTCTTTTCTCCTCAAGCGCACTGTTGTTATTCGATGAATGAGCCTTGCAGTGTAGCGTTAAGACCGACACTGTTTTCTAATTGCTGATGTTCCGCTAGATACTTTGCGTTTGCCTAATAATAGTTGGGTTGGTTTTTTTTTTGGGGTCTCCACGATTTGCCCGTCCATGCTGAATCACGAAAAGAGTGATAGTGAACGACAAGAAAAAACAACCACTGCTACAAATACAGCACATACTAAACAGATTGCTCACCCGCTACCAATATTGCAGATGGATGACTGGTACTCTTGCAGGCGGCCGCGCGATAAGGCCACACAATCTTGTCAATAAATGTCACAACCTGCGTCTTAAATCTGTTTATTTAACAAATAACAGCATTAAAATATGCTAATGTGAACGAACTTGCACCTTTCACTTCGGCAATGGAGAAATAATAGCATCCGAAATCACAACACCATATGGCAATGACAGATTCCCCGGCTGCTAGCCGAAATAATAAGGTTGAGAATAATTCAGACCGTTTCTCGCAGCTGATCGATGAACTTACCACGTGCAAGTTCGCGGAATAAACATTTACAGTTACGGTGACTCTGATTGGTTCATTTTCTAAGCCGGTGTTGACTGGCATTGTAGCACCATTTCGAAAACTCAAACCAGGAAAAGAGAATAGGCCTAAACAAGAAAATTCCACTTCTGCTATCTACATCCTCTCCTATACTTTTGTCTGAGGCCTTGCGTCTAGCGTAGCAACATCATTGCCTCAAGTACAACACAATTCTGAAAAGCAGAAATTCGGAAAAGATCTAAAATCTGAGACAAGTAAATACAATATACCAGCACAGAGGTGCAACAAATCATCACTGAAACCATTTTAAATGCATTTTCAGATAGCCCTACTCACGTCTGAAAGGGCCTGTGATTCATACTATCATAATGCATAGTTTTACACTTTACATATATTATGTACTTTGATTAAACCTACAATGATTTTAATGACATACTTGACATCATTTGATTTAAATAAACTGATACTGCTTATATTTTTCCATTTTCTCACATAAAGAGAATATTCTTTAAAACTGCACATACGTACTGATCTAAAGTATTTCTCTTGTTTTCTAAAGGTTATCCTATTCAAAGCACAGCAGATTCTTTTAAAATCAATGTTCATCACTGAACCAATTTTAAAACTAGATACGGAAATCATTATTACCAGAATGACGAGTTCCTTGTTAACACAAATTAATATACTCTGTGGCAAGACAAGAGTATCTTGCGACCAGGGGCGAAACAAATTTGGCAAGTCATTTCTTCGCCCATGAAATCCCCTCCGCCCNTTCCTTTCACCTCCTTTCTTTCCTTAATCCCTATTTAATGTCTCCATTCCCACAAATTTTCTATATCATCCTTCTGCTTTGCCGCCTTTCTCTCTCTTTCTCTCTCTCTCTCTCTCTCTTTCTCTCTCTCTATCTCTCTCTCTCTCTCTCTGTCTCTCTTTCTCTCTTCCATCTCTCGTTGCCACTGAGAATGCGCTACACTGTGTTAACTATTCCACATTAACCTTTGGAATCTTTCTAATAGCGAGGTGTGTTGCTCTAGAGCAAGTACAGTCAATACACAAGACCAAGAAAACAGTAGAACTACGTAAATAGTAACCAAAGACAGTGCTGCCCAAAGGTCCAGCATTGGAATGTTGCTTGTTCATGGAAACAGCCTCTGCACAAAATAATTTGGTCATTTGGCACTTGGTGTACACCGTAAATACTCTTGAACTTAACCTTGACCTTAATGTAAACAAACTGCGGCTGCTGGGCCTCTTCTCGTCATGCTCTGATACTGATGGCGTTTGAGAAAAAGCGAGATATAACAGCACACAACTGTCATTTGAGTTTTCTAGACGTCAGGTGAATGAGAATTCATTATATCTTTTTAGTGTAAGTGTTTACTATACTGAAAATGTAGACTAGATATGCCATCTTCCTTTATGGCTTTGGAGATACTTGGATGAAAGTAAAAGTAGCCTATTTTCGATAAAGCATACAGATGGTACCTATCACGTCCTTTAGTGTCAAAATAATGGAACAATTTTTTTACCAGCCATGTTGAAACTGTATTAAGATGCCATAGTTCGGATCCGGTTTGTAGTGATGAGGGCACTGCATTTATGCCAAGGAGTAGACCTCAAAAAGCATTCGTTAGCCAGTATGCTACAACTTAATTTGCTAGTACCGGTAAGTAGTAGGAGGGCTGTATGTTAGCTGGTATGGACCATGGCCATAAAGTAATGTATATGCATCGGTTATCGATCACCGTGATTCCTATTATTGCTCCATTTTATTTCAAGCAGTTACTGTGAATTCCCACCTGTAATGAGCACTGAATCACTTTAAACACCTGAATTATATTATAATGACTGTGTTCTCTAAGTCAGTGAGATTTCCCTATGCATTTCATCCTATTCTGAGTGACTTGGGCTCGGTTGGGACAGATTGTAAAGTTTCACTAGCATGTAGAGAACCAGCTTATTCTTGTGTTGACTTCTACAGAGGTAAGTTTGTCACCTACAAAGTGCCTGTGCCAAAAGATTAATTGGGACATAAGTACAGTGGAACCCGCTTAAGCGGGACGGCTCCGTTCCTGAAGAATCGTCCCCCTTAAGCGGGCATCCCGCTTAGGCGGACTATCCATTATAAAGTGATTTCTTAGCTAGTTTGTGCGTTTCATTCAAGTTAAGGGATATCATTACTTATTGAATTGCTAGTGAGGTGTGACAAAGGAGTCAGATGTAATTTGTATCTATACTGTTTAAAATATACTTATTGCAGTCTAACTGCATTTTCAGTAGACTTGCAGAGCATATTCTTGGCGGGGAACGGGATTTTTGGTTGGTTTCAAAGAAGCACCTAAGCCTTCTCACCATTCCCCTTTGAAAATTGAAAAACAATTTCTTTTAAAGGCCAGGACATGTCTATGTCAAAGGGAAAGAAATAATACATATGTTAAAATAAAACTGGAGGGAATATGAATGGTCTAACATCTCTGAAGTCGAGATGTTAGCCGCCCCCCATTCAAGTGATCAAAAATAATTTGGGATCACATTTACATGAACGTAAACACCGGCAAAGATAAGCGTCACACTTCTCGCTCCACATCTGGCCAGAGCAAATGCGAGCGTCATGTGTCAGAAAACCTTTACGCAATGTGAATGATGGTCATGCGCAGGTAAGGCTCGTAAATGTCAATCACTGCCTAAGCTGATGAAAAGATAAAGTGTGACTGACAGGGGGCAGGGCTTACTTAATCTTGATCCGTTGATGCTTGCGCGGGTTAAATGACCAGCGGCTAGGATGTCCGCTCTGATTTGTCCATGGGTGCGCCGAAGGGTCAACTGCCTGACAGAAGGCTATGGGGAGGTAGTGTTAATCAATTCTCACGTAACGTAAGGGGGGTAAACAGGCCCGTCGGTACAAGCTTCTTTGTAGCTCTCAGGTTTCCAGCTGATGGGCAAAGGTAAACAAGCACTGAGACACAGTACGATAGTGACAATTTGCAGCATTCCTGTCAAAAACAGCGTGTATATTACGGAAATCTGGCTCCAAGTCGTCTCACTTAAGCGGGTTGCCGTCCCGCTCACATGTATAGATTTAAATAGCAAAAATTCCGTTCCCCAGGCATTCGTCTCACTTAAGCGGGTGTCTCGCTCACGCGTGTCCCGCTTAAGTGGGTTCCACTGTACTTATGGTTATGCTTCCTAACGCAGATTACAAATATTTCTGCCTCGTATAAAATTTAGTAATTCATGCACACACCAGAAGAGACAAGGAGAAGTAATCATTCTTATAAATGCAGGAAATGATGAATGATGCTTCTAAGTTACAAGTAGCATTACATGTAGCCCAGTACTTATAGAAAAAGAAAAAGAAAACATTCAGGGGATTCGAAGGGCACCCGCAGTTCTAAAGCCTTAATTACTTTTACCTGGTGTGACTAAGGCCAGTTGACTAGTAAGGACTGTGACACAGTTTTGACCGAAGTTTCACTCTGTCGTTGACAGGTTACAAAGACAATGGAGGGCAAGACATCACCTATACACAGTTTGGTCCACATAGTGATGCTAATAATTATTGTGGCTCTTCTGAGTTCATACTTCCAGTTACAAGGTCGATATGAGGACCTTGCTCACTCCTGCAATGCCATTCAGAGAGCTGCAAGGGATGCTGTCATGCGGAGGGAACATTGCTCTGATGCTGGCAGTGATAATGATTGCACTCAAAATCAACAGGCCTCACTTGCCACTTCACCCTCACACATCAACGCCCAAGTTTCATCATTACTGTCAGTGCCAAATAATGGGGGCTCATATTCAGGTACAGGAATAACCTCAGTTACTACAGACTCTGTCTCTATTTCTGAAAGCTTGTTTGACTCTAGGGGAACACCTTTTAGAACAACACAGGGAATGACAGTAGATGAATTTGGCAAAACACAGAAGGGTGGCAGCATTACAGAGGCAATTTCAACTGAAGAGTCCACATACTTTGCACAGACACCAGTGATTGCAAAGGTTGAAATAACAGAAGTGCAAGCACCAAAAATTGTCAGTCATAGTGAGGATAGTCATCAAAAGGAGAATAACAGGATAAAATCATCAACAGTCAGAAATTTCTCTGTGACACCTAGTTCTACAGAGGAAAACTTGCAGCAACAAAATCAAGCCTATGATGTTTATAATCAAGTACATTCTTCATTTGAAAGTGGCAGCACATCTTCATCCTTAGACAGTCACACAACAAGCTCTCTTTCAGCAAAAACACTGTTTGATGCAGATACTTTAATTCCCTCTGCAACCACAGGAACTTTAGTAAAATCAATGAAAGATCTATCTGTAATTGACAAGGGAGCTTTTGATTCAACACAGTCTGATATAGGTCCACAGAAAAGTGATGATTATGTTGGTGATACAATTTTTTCAACAGACATTATGGAGAAGTATGAGGTTTCACATGATGACAAATTCTGTGAATCTGAGGAGTGTAAGGGTATTGATGATGTGGAGCCAGATGAGTTGAATATCCAGCCAATGAGACTGAAGGATCTTTTTGACCAGGATTCTTCATCTTACGAAGATAATCATGATAATGGCATCGGCAGTACTGAGGATGGGAAGAGTTTATCTGTTGGCTATTTTTTTAAAAGAGCAGATGCGAAGGAATTACAAAGATTGGAATACCAGGGCACTTCTTCATGGTGCAACATAGCTAAAGAGGATGGCAGTGTATCTTGTCATTTCCAGAATCTGTGTTACAAAACAGTAGAAGGTGATTTCATGTTTCTGAAAGGAGATGGAAGTGTTATTGATACACAGCCATTATTTGGCAAATCAAGAGTTAATGCTATACCTGATATAAATCTCTCCACTGTACCAGATCACAATGCCCTTATGCTTTCACTTATATTCATTCCAGCTCACAGTCTTCAAAAATTTTCATCTGTTGCTGTTCTAGAGAGGAAAGCTTTTGTAATGAGCCGCTTCAAGCCAGATAATATTATGCATGTTTTACATGATGACATCTTACCACTGTATTATACACTTTACAGAAAACATTTCCTACGTGATGATTTAAAGTCAGATATCGCCATTTTGTTCGCTGATCAGTTTGATGGCGTTGAGTTTGGAAAGATTTATTCATCACTATCATCAGTTCACCCAGTTCCTCTTTGGAAGCTGAGCAAAACTGCTGATGTAGTATGTTTGAATGATGTGTATGTGGGTCTATCAAACTCAACTTTATGGTACCAGTATGGCTTCTTCAAACCACAGGGACCCTTGGAAGTGAAGAGCAGTGATGTGATGGCGCATGTTCGTGAAAGTGCTAATTATCTCGCCAAACATTTGCATTCTATCTGCGTTCTTTGTAAAACTGGGAAGTATTTGGTCCTTTTGTCTCGGAAAGACAACAGACTCATGTTGAATGAAGGAGAGCTTATGATGTCAGTGGCTAGAGCAACAAAACTTAAAATAATGTCAGTCAGTATTGAAACTCACTCCATGGAAGAAATCATTTCCATAGTCAGGGACTCAAGAGGCATCATAGGTATGCATGGATCTCTTCTCATTTATGTCATATTTCTGCAGCCTGGTAGCATTGTCATCGAACTTTTCCCATATGCAGTTAACCCTTTAAAGTATACACCGTTCAAAACTTTCTGTGATCTCCCTGAATCAGGAATTATTTATAAATCATGGACCAACCCACACAGAGATAGGTCCATCTCGCATCCTGATTGGTCACCTGAGATGGGAGGGATCCACCATTTGCCAAGCTCTGTCCAGGAGGGAATTATTAGCCAATCAGAAGTGCCAGAGCATTTGTGCTGTGAGGATCCTTCTTGGTTGTATCACATTTATCAGGACACTGAGGTAGATATTGAGGCTGTGACCTCTTTGACTGTTGGTGCCCTCGCCAAAGCTGATGAACAGCTCCAAAAGAAACAGCCTCTTGCCAATCAGGTGACAGAAAATATCCCTATACTGCCAGGCCCAGTTCAAGACCTTACATGCAAACGAACCGACCAGGGTAACAAACATAAACCAAAATTTGAAGTCACTTGGAAGTTTCCATGGAACTTAGAGTTTATAACATATGATTTATTACAAACACAGTTAGCTATTCAAGATCATGATAGTAATGAAGCTTTTAATATTGAACTTCCACCTCATGTACAGACTTATTCTTTTGAACCATCAGACAGTAAACCCCATGGAAAAATTAATGTGTGGGTAAGGATAACAGTTGATCATTCTTTGAATGGACCTTATTCTTTCGTTGCTTGTCACTTGGATAGATAGTGTACATTGTCAGGTTAAAGTGAAAGCTCAGCTTCTGTTTCTTTCAAAATATTTCGTAAATATAGCTGTGCTATTGATGTTCTGTGATATTACAAAGATAGCAATATCATTAGGTAACAGAAGAGTATTTTAAGATTATAGAATGTAATTCCCACAGTAACTTAATAGTGACACTACATTGGTATGCATACACAAGCTTACTTATTGTTTTAAAGATTATTTAGTAGTTGATAGCTGTTTTATAAATATTGTTAGCGTCAATAGGGAAGATCTCATCATTTCAAATGCTGGGGAACTAGTTCATCATTTTGAATTGTCATGTGAGATGATCAAGTTTCTGGGTAAAATTTGGTTTATAGAAAACAGGGGACTCAGGAGGACCAGCATTTGGCAAGTTCACCAAAAAACAGGTCAGTTTATGTCAAGTTCAGTTCACTAAAGGAAAAAAACCCTAAGATCAAGTTTAGCTCAGCTCAACAGAAATTCAGTAGTTTCCAGATCAGATCAGTTTCCCTTAAGTTTTGAAACCAACATTCAGTACTGATTTTCAAGGTAGGTGTAAACTGAACTTTAATTTGGTTAGAAAATTAAAGTTCAGGTTTGCACCCAAAGTAGCAGCAGTTCACATTCAGATTAGTTCATCTACAATAGCTTAACTCGGGTCAAATAGTTCATATGAATGAAGTAAAGTTCATAAATTGTGTTCATGTGATCTCAGTTCTGCCCAATCCTGCACAGAACCAGAGTATTTCAACAAAAATGAGGGGCATTTTGAATGCACTAGTCTAATAATCCGCCAAAATTGCGGGCATATTTTGTTGGAAACAAAGGAGCAAACCTCATCTCCATGCACTGAAGCAGCTCTTCCTTTAGTAATGATTGTGTTCAAAGGTGTCCTTATAAGTAAACGTAAAGCTTAGAAAATAGAAAATGCCAAACCAATTTTTCTCGACACCAGCATCCTTTAAAGATGCAAAAGTTTAGGAATGTGGCCTCATAATGCCAACTTGGCTGCAGTCATCATAAGTAGTAGTGATATCATGCACATGGACACCAATTTACAAAAACAGAACAGCTCATACTGATGTGGGAATATCCATTTTCTATAAATTCAGAGGCAGGAGATACATTGCTGCTGACCCAAATATGGTTAACTATAGTAAATTTGTAACCCACAAGGCAAATTTGCATGAAATCAATGGAAACATAAACGGACAGCTCTGCCCAAAATTGCACTTTTTTTTTTTCATAGTAGATGAGATTCATGGTCTTATGATCCTACTGTGTTCTAATTCCCACCCACCATTTTTTTTCCTTGATGAATGTTGGTGCTGTTTCATGTATACTTTCAGCTTTCTGTAATTTGTATGTCTGACATCTTCAGACAGTAGGGCTTGAGCTGGTCTCTCACTAAAATCTGTTTTTTTCTGCATATTTGTCATCTTTATGCAAACTCAGCATCCAACAAAATATTTATGTGAAACTGTAAGTTTATGCCCTTGTTATAGAATCGGTGACAAATTAGACAAAATTTTGTAGAAGGAAAGAGATTCAAACAGAACCACTCTATTTTCTCAGAATGGATTTGGGCAAAGATAAGCCCTTTTGTTGCAAGATGTTAGATATCATTTCTATGCACAGGATAAAAGGGAGCAAGGGAAAATGAGTAGACTCTTACAAGTATATTTTTGTTGTAGTGAATCTTAAGTAATACTAGTTGTACAGGAAATGACAGCAAATAAGTACCAAAAGAGCAGATGCAAAAGCCATATAATATTAATTTCGTTGACTCTACATAATCACAGTCTGCTCAATCACAACTTTTGCCAGAAAACAGGCGCTGCATTTTCTGTATATATATATGAGTTTGTGGATAATCACAGCTCCTCTTAGTCACAGTTTTTCCATGCCTCCGAAGAGTTGCAGTTATGTAAAGCCTTTTTTGCATGTTGTGCTTTGTAACTTTTACATTTACACTATTTGCACTTGCATGAAATCGGAGAAATGCTCACGTGACTTATAAATGTTGTGTGCCATGCAAGAAGTCAAAGTGTCAAAAGGGCAGATGCAGAAGCTGTGTGATACTATAATGATTTGAAAGGTTTTGCATGTGAACTTTGTTTGCTTTCACTATACATTCAAACATATTTAATAGAGCAGCATGGTCAAATGGTCAAGGTACAGAACTAAAGATCAAAAGATCCTTGGTTTGATTTCGACCCACAGTCATGTTGTAAATGCTTTTAGAAAGGAGTTTATTTACATTTTCCTCAGTCAACCTGTCTGTAAAATGGGCACCTGGCTTTAGGCAGCGAAAGATACTGTTAGAATGTCAGATATCAACACCTGTAAATGACAACAGCACAGTATACTCCTCAGGAAGTTGAGAAAGTCCTAGAGTGATCAGACCTGCTGGGTTAATAATAGTGTGAAGTTGTGTGAGCGGGAATTACAAGGCTTGTAAACTGCATTAGTATTTGTTATGAAAATGCTTAACATTAAGCTAGCCATATTATGAAACATTTCTCGAGTCCCTACATATTTTGTATATTTTGTAATTTTGAAATGTGTATTATGAAATGTGACTTATCAAATGCTAATAAAAAACACAAACATGCTTATTACGAAGCATTTCTAAATCTCACACCATTCTGTTTGTTCAGATTAAGAAGTTACAGTGATGCATTAAAATAGCTCCTGCACAAGCAGCCTACATTCTTGAATTACTCAATTCAAGACAGAAAATGGTGTATTATTTGTTGTTAATGTTAACGTATCTTAACATGACCCTTTGCAACTCATGAAAGTTTTAGCCTTGCTTTGAACCAGAATGAGGCAGATGACTCTTATTTTTCTCTGCTAAGAATAATCTGAAATATATTTATTATGAAATGATTTACGCTGTTCTATTAATTTTGTAATAAGCATGTTTGATTGCAATTTGTGTTTTCATGTATGTGGGGTTGGAGAAATGCTCAAGCAAACCATGACATTACTGTTGATGAAATACAAATTGCATTTTCGTCTCTTATATCACTGTCTCTGTTGTTTTGTTTTTTCTGTGATCTGAGTGATGATTCATTGGCATGATGCTACTCTGGTTGTGAAACTGTTATATGTGTCTGTAGAAGTGATAAATTATACAAAAACTATCAAGGTGATGACAATGACAACGATGATGATTTCATCGCCTCGGTGATCAGTGGTGATGATGATGATGAAGATGATGATGATTTCATTGCATTATTTCAGTAATCCTGTAAACAACCCTTTTCATTTTTCCTGGAGAGTGTAAATACTGTTTCATTTTTCGCTTCAGAGTTTGTGCAGTCACAAAAGTACGTGTCACATAGCCTTAGGATTTTAGTACAATGTTTATGGATGTAAAATTATGCAAAAATAACGATTTTTAAAAAAAAAACATGGAGATCCTAGGTTATTGCACAGAAGCAATGAGTTGTTGAAGCTGTTAACATTACAATCTTTTTTGAAGTTACTTTCTTCTGTTTTTTACATTCTATATTTTCTATCATTTGAATTTCAAGAAATGGAATAAGGAGAAAGGATTATGATGACAGATATAAAAATGATGATATTGGTAGTGACTCTGTAAGATATTGATGATGACTGTGATGACTTGAACACTGTAATACATGCATGATTTCCAAAACAGAAGTCAACATACTAAGGTCATCAAGGCAAAACAACAATATTCTGCTGGCAGTTTGGCAGCAAGGTCAGTCAAAATGATAAGTATTTGATGGTACATGTATTGATTTCTTCATAGTAGAAACTAATGGTAGTTTGCCATATCAGAGTGTTGCTGAGAGATTCAGCGTCAAATTTAAAAACTGCAGTAGGCCTAGAATAAGATTTAATACCTTTTCTCACACTCCTCTTTATTCTTTTTCCTCTTCATCCTTCATCCTGTAAAAAGAGAACAAATTGCATAACATAGCCAGAACTTGTCTTTTTATATTGAAAGGATATGAAATTACAAGTAACATCAGAATGTTGATGTGTTTTTGCATAAATGTCATAAGTTCAAGAATAGTAAAATTGTGGAAATAATTGTTCTGGTAATAATACATCGGTATATTATTGATTTACCTTTGCCCAGTGATGTGTTGTTCACACAGTGGTCAGAAGTTGAATTCTCTTCTTGCACTCTTTGCTGGTGTAATAAAAGGCAGTGGAGCGTAGTTAAGAGGGGCGGAGAAAGGGGGGGGNGGGGGGGGGGGGTGGTGGTGGTGGTGGAGGATGTTGAACATGTGATTGATAAATTTTAAATATGTCTGATCTAATAGGGTTTTGTGGAAATTGCAGCTCGAACTGTTAATAAAAGAGAGAGATAGGGTGTGAGAGAAAGAGAGAGATCGAGTAAGAGAGTGTAAAAAAAATGAGAGAGAAACAGAGAGAGAGAGAAAGAGATGCCAGTTCGTAAAGTGTCAGTTATATATATATGGTTTCCTTCTTTTAATTCCTTTTTCTTTTTTCCATTCTTCCTGAATTGTTATATAGGCCTATATTGTTATGCGGTTGGCTTCGGCCTATATAAACAAGAAACTTATTAATACAGTATGTCCTATGCGACCAGCTCTTCTGAACAGTTCTGTCTTTTCTTGATTTTTAAATGTGCCTCATCAGAGGTGGGTGTTGGTCATTTTGGTACTGTGTTTTGTGTCTGTTCCTGGTGATAGACTGCTATTACTATTACTGTTTTGTCCGATGATACCTAATTAGGATGGTAATGTTGATGATGATATGATACTGGTGTAGTGCTAAGCTAGAGATGTCACTGGCCTTGTTGTGCTACAAGGATGGATTAAATAGACCGTGTCCTGACCCAGAAAACGTGATTTTTGACAATGTGAAATCATCAGAAGTTTTCACGGTGTTTGTCATGACACTGCAGCAAATTTTATTATGATACAATTTTTCCTTTGCAAACAGCAAAATTCTAAATTAGGCTGGGATAGGCGTCTGTAGAATTAGAAAAATGAATCCTTTCACTGTTTTCGATAGCAACTGTTCTAAGGCAATGTTCTTTCAGGTCAGATCTAGCCATGAACGTTAAACAAGACTTTCACCACTTTCAAAAATTGAGAGACCACTCATTGGGAAGAGCTTCTTCTGCCGACAGCAAAGATTTTCAATATTTTGAAACTGCTCACGCCGGCATAATTTAGAATCCTGTCGTCTGCAAAAGAATAGCTGTATCATAATGAAATTTGGGGAAGCGTTATGGGGGGAATACTAGAAGACTGCTTGTTTCCACATCATACTACACGTAATCTAATATTTATTTAAAACACAGCGAATAGGTTGGTAACGAATTTTACGAAGACATTGCTGTCAGCTCTTTTAGCATAGGAAACTCGATTAGGCCTAGGTGTTAAACCGGAACCGCGGGAAGGCCAAATTCTGCAGTGCAAGCGAAACCGTAGAAGGGAAGTTTGTTCTTTAGACTACTTTTTTGTGTGGTTGATGTTTCTGTCTCATGTCTTGTTCTCACTGTTGATGTATAGACTTATGTCTAGAACTATGAGAGTACTTTAAGCAGTTTTTCAACGATGGCTAACCAGACAAACTCAGGGACAGGGAAAAAGCGGACTTCTTTGTCGTTGACGCCGAAGGCCGACACGATGAATTGTCGTCTTCCTCTGTTTCACTTGAGACGAATTGGGCCAGATGCCACCAAATCCGGAGTAGCCGACGTGATGGAGTAAGTAAATTTGAAGCTTATCCATTCAAGATTTATTCTACTCAAGATTAGATCAGAAAGTTGAGAAAGGGCATTAGATCTACTCTAGTCTAGATACAAAACAATTCAATAAAATAATAGGGCCTTCTCTAACGACAGCATCGATTCCAAGACTTGTCTACGACTAAATGAACTGTATCATCGGTGCTGTTGTTAGAGATAGCCAATAATAAAATGGAAATCAATTAGGTCTAGTCTAGATCTAGATCTAAATGAATAGTAAATGTGGATCTAACTTATTTTGTTGGGGGTGGGGCACATTCTAATTCAGCTAACTGGGAAATGCGGCATAATCCTGGAATAGCACCGATTCGGTATCGATATTGAACTGCGATTCGGTATCGATATTGAACTGCGCTTCATTTAGTCTCATGCCTATATACTCCTGGAACAGCACCGCCGATACCAAATATAAATGGTATCGACTAAATCGGTGCTATTCCAGGATTATACCGGAAATGCTAGGTCTAAGTCTAAGCCTAAGCTCTAGTCTAAATAAAGCTATATATCTAGATATCACTAATATCAGCTGTAAATTGGAGAAAAATGTACAGGGTTTGGTAGACTTAGACTTAGTAGACCAGGCCCAGTGGGAGTTTGCTATCAGTTGATCTCCATTACTTGATAGTGTGTGTGACTGATCTGTTGATGATTGTCAGGACTGACTCTACCGCTGCCCTATGTTGTCTTTTTGGATTATATTGACAGTTCTCCATAAAGGTGAGGAAACTCAGATAGCACAGTCATGTAAGACTAAGCGTGGATGGCAAAAAAAATATAGACTTTACACCATACAATATATACAATAAATGTTCTGAAATTTATGCATTCTGTTGGCAGTTTCGACAGAGTGACTTCACTGATTGGACGCAACAAGGGCCAGGTAGATTTCCTGCTAGATTCTTCCAACCCTGTCGCCAGTCAGTACATTTCACGCCTGCATGGTCGAGTGGTACGGCAAGAGCAGAACTTACATCGTCTCTATGATGACAGTTTGAATGGGATTTTCATCAACAACACTAAGATCACTGGTAACAAACCTGGAATTTGAACCCTGTTGAGAGTTACTGTTGTGAACTCAGTCTAGGTCATATAATTTGTAATCCATAACAACATCTGATACTACAACATACAAGCAATCTATTACCTTTACTGTGCAGCCTATAGACTAAACTTCTGAGGATGAGTTTCCAAAATATTATGCAGGGATGCCACTCTACCAAGAATTCTCGGAAATCCGAGGTCCGTCCGAGAACCCGTGACGACTCTAGGAAAAAGGAGATTCCCGAGATCAAAAATTTTATCAGAAGTTTCGGTACGGCCGCCGTACAGTTAGGTCAGCATTCACAATGGACATAGGCGTTTCCGGTCGACATATGGTTAGACAGATTAGAATTAATAAAAGGTCACTTCCGGCCTCAGTAAATGCGTTCCGCAGATTCCGAACTGTTGTGGGAGTGGTTATTTTGGTTTCGAAAACTTATTTGACGGAAACCATACAAGACACACAAATTTGGCGTTATGCATCCAAATGCACGCTTTCTTCTGTGGAATTTGCCTTGCAGGCCTAGCTTCGGCAGCACTGGGATTGGCAAATCGCCTGTCGCTCTTGACACCCTCGGGCGATGTGTGGGTTAGGCTGGTAGACTTCTCAGAACACTTAGATCTACGTTGATTTGCAGAGATAGTCTGAATTATGATTGAAAACAAGAGATCCAAGCAGCAAAATCTTTTATGGCCATCCAAATAGAGACTTTCCAAATGAAACTTTCTCTTATCATAACC
>JAWQUT010000675.1:189700-211513 GCA_033807755.1 Ellobium chinense
CTGCATCCGCATTTTGAACCTCGGGGGGGGGGGATTTTCCTGATTTTTTGCTCTTGGCCATTTACATCCCTGTTTGTTACATGGCCTAAAATTGAGAATAATTTTGCTTTCATGTCTTGTTTCATTGACATGTGATTTTTTGTTATTTTAGGTAAACATCTCTACAGCTTCTCAAAAATCATCGCAAAACAAAATTACAAAATCACCAAAGTCTGATATGCAAGATGCTGAAGCTGTTCTCACTGCTACCAAAATTCTGGACAGTTGCATTACAAGGATATCTGGGTTGGCTGAGACATTGAGTGTCAGCCCAAAGGGTCCCAGAGTCAGTGCAGCTTCTACCACTGCGACTTCAGTACTAAGTAGAAACAGAAACAAGGTAGGTTATTGCAAAGTTTAAGCATCTTTCTGGAATTTCAGGAGTTTCTGGGATTTGGCTTGGAGACAAAACCTTCTCGAAATTTCCTTGAATCTGTAATTTCTCTGAGAATCTCCCGAAGAACTGTTGCAATAAACAATCTGCAAGTTTAGTGGCTGACATGGTCAACATTGTCTCAACAATCTCTCTCGGTTTGCACAATTATTCTTGGTATATCTTGGAATTCTCTTAGAAAATTATTTTCTAAATGAATCATGATGCTGGTTATCAATTTGTTTTATTCTGTACAAGAGTTGTTGGAGGCCTCAACCATCGAACATTCCAGATGCCCATCACATGCATTTATTTCTCTCATTTACTTCTGATAGTTCACACCATTCCAGATTAACTAATATTTTTGTCCTCTGCTGCTATGTTGAGGAAACTGGCCTTAGTTGTATTGTGGAATTGTTTTGGTGCTTGAAATTATACTTGCATAATTATGTAAAATAGGTACTACTCACTGACTTCCTTGAGTATGTTAACTGTTTTCACAGTTCAGTCTGTATCCATTCACTAATGGCAAGATGTGCATTTGCAACAAGTTTCTAGCCATACTGATAATTCCAAGCCCCTTCTCTTGTAGTTACAAACACAAATTATGTGTTCCGGGCTTTGTTGTTTTTTTTGTCCCATTAAAACAGGGATGCCCAGTCGCTGTCCCATAGGCCAAAATATGACCAGTCTAAGAAGTAAATCATGGCCACGAGTTACCTTGCACAGTAGTGTTTGATATTGTTCAATGACATACATTGTGATGAAACATGCACATATTTTTTAGATACATGGCTTTGCCAAGCTGATCAACATACTGGAATGGCTGAACACTTCTGCTTTCAAAGACTATCATGAAATCTGTTTACACTCAATGTCCATAATTTTTAAATTTCACACATTCTCTCACTTCACGCAGGTATGCCAACAACAGACAGACAGCAAGCCAGCTGTGATCCCAGCTGTCTCCAGCACACCTGCATCATCACATGATAATGAGCAGACAATATCTCACATTGAAACCAAGATCAGAGAGGTAATTTTATTATTAATCCACAGTAGTGTTCCTTTTAGCATTTGCACTTTACAAAATAGTGGGACACTTTATGAAGGGATTTTCTCTGAATAAAATGAACCATGTCCTGCCTAATAGGCTGGCCTCTGCCCTCCCCACGGCAACTAAAACAGGGCGATTTCTTTCAGTTGAGTTTTCCCCCATTAATCAATTCCCCTGAGATGACATGCTGGCGATCGCCTCCGATCGTGGGGTCAGCCCGAGGTTAATTGCCTGCCAGGCAGTGCCAGGACAGGTAGCTGGACGCTGAAAATTTGAAGACATTTTACTCACTCTGATATCTAATAAAAACCCCCTCATGGAAGACTTTCTATAAGTAGTAGTCACAATTTTGTCGTGGGAGTGCCTTTGAATAGAGTAGTTCTGTTCCAGTGCAAAAATTCACTTGGATAAGTATGATAATAAATCTACAATTTCATCACAAAGTATGTGTGTAAATTAAGGATTTTTTCAAATGATTGTGATTTTTCTTGTGTAAATTGCACAAATATGCAACCATTGATTTAATTTCTAGTCTCATAATCTGAAAGAAGATAAAACGTGCTTTTCATTAGTGCAGCCTGATTTTCAAATTCACTTATAGTTGTTGTGTTATAGGTAAAAGAAGGGAAGAGGTCACTTTTGGATGCCCTTACATAATATCAAAATGGAGAATTTTAAACAAGTTTCCTCTTTTCAGTACAATATACATTTTTTTTTATTACCTTCTTTATTTCAGTATGGACCATTCACTTAACAAACATTTTAGCTGCCTTAACGGTTTGTGTAGAACTTGTGGGAAGAGATCCGTGACTGTGAAACAATGGAAATCAGGGGGGAAAAGCCCGTGAATATGCACAATACAAAGATGACATTTTGTTTATTTTTCATGTGAACATTGACTAAGATATTGAAGACATAAACTCTTCCACAATTTGTACCCCATGTGTGAGTTTAATGCGCAATGCGAAAACGCGACGAAGCGAAACATACTTTGAAAATGCTTTAAAATGCATTGAAAATAGCCAGAATATTTGGACACCTTACAACGAGTCTTTCTCTGTCACCGACTGTGCTGTTTGCAAACATTATGACTCTCTTAGTGCTGGAAGTAAATTCGCGCCAAAAGTTTTCCAAAACAGCATATCTTGGAAAAACATTGCACAGAATTTATGAATAAATATGGCTTCCAACTTGGGTTTCACGGTGAACAAGGTGGCGAACAACTACATTCTACTATTGCCAAACTCGAAAGAAGAAGCCAAGGCATTAGGTCTGACAAATTCAGAATGAAAAATATACTTGAGAGTGCCATTCTTCAAACAGCCCCCGAACTAACATCCCTAGCCCCTCAACCTGTCAAAAGGAGGAGGAAGTCAAAGTAAGCCTACAACACACAAGTAATTTTAATGCTCCTGTAAATAGTGCTTTTTGTAACAATGCTTATGTATTCAAGTTTAATTGGAGTCATATTATTGTGTGTATTCGTCTTCTGGGATTCTGATTAATCTGACACTGCAAAGTCCACAAGAAAACAANTTTGTTGTTTTGGTGTTTTTTTTGTCCCATTAAAACAGTGATGCCCAGTGACTGTCCCATAGGCCAAAATATGGCCAGTCTAAGAAGTAAAACATGGCCACGAGTTACCTTGCACTGTAGCGTTTAATATTGTTCAATGACATACATTGTGATGAAACATGCACATATATTTTAGATACATGGCTTTGACAAGCTGATCAACATACTGGAATGACTGGACACTTCTACTTTAAAAGACTATCATGAAATATGTTTACACTCAATGTCCATAATTTTTAAATTTCACACATTCTCTCACTTCACACAGGTATGCCAACAACAGACAGACAGCAAGCCAGCAGTGATCCCAGCTGTCTCCAGCACACCTGCATCATCACATGATAATGAACAGACAATATCTCACATTGAAACCAAGATCGGAGAGGTAATTTTATTATTAATCCACAGTATTGTTCCTTTTAGCATTTGCTCTTTACAAAATAGTGGGACACTTTATGGAGGGATTTTCTCTGAATAAAATGAACCATGTCCTGCCTAATAGGCTGGCCTCTGCCCTCCCTTCGTCTGCTTATACATACTATCTTATACCAGATTGTGTTTTAGAATTACTCTTAGGAACAGGGCCATGTTTCTGCACTTGTCCTAGAGTGATATTAAGACTACTTTGCAACAAATCTGTCATTATTTTATTTTGACAATAAATGGCTTCAGAGATCTGAAATCCTCTCCTTATCTTAGGCTTTCAGTTCTGTGAATTTGGAACTGGGTGAGGTATGGAAAGTTTTGTATTCAGGTTGAGAATTGTCAGATTACCATTTGTTCTTGGTTTTGCTAACTGGATACACAAAATTTATTATGTCATATGAGGTAAGAGTAATGATATCGAAGCGGTGGAATTCTGCTAACTCACCTTTTGCCTAACACCCAATAACGTTGCCATTCAAAAGTCTGAACTGGTTTGTTCCTTATGAAAATTACCTTGGATGCAAATATATATTATATCAATTTACATAACAATCTTTGATAACCCTTCAAAACTTAGTCTCAAGAATGAGGGTGCTATCAGAGCTGCCAACCTGTACGAAATTTTCGTATTTCATACGAAAATCTGACCTCAGTACCAAAATACGAATCGTACTCTTAAAAATACGAAAATCGACTGTCAGTACGAAAAAGAATACCGTGAATGCCTTCCGCAACGAAGTCGGGCGCATAAAGAGCTTTCTTGTACTGAAAATCATCAAAATGGGCTGTTTTAGTCATGAGTACAAGTACTCGAGTCTCACAACAAACGATTGAAAATCGTAGAGTACAGTACAGTACTGACATTCCGTTTTGCGGTAGAGTACACAGCAGTATCGATGCTGACGCGCATTTCCTAGTTTCGCTTTCGCCGGCACCATTTGGCGTGTATGTTAGGCCTATTTGCCGGCCGCATACCATAATTGCTAGATCCAGAAGAAGTTTAGTTGAAACTAGAAGTCTCTTACAAAGATACCAGTCATTACAGGAGGCTTTATGCTATTGTTCAACCCATCTCCAGATAACCTTGCAGCATTTGGGGCTTTACTTTGATGCCCGACGAATCCCGTCATGCGTACCCGTACCCGGTATGCATTGTGCCATACCCAGAGTACCTACACATTACCTGTGTAGGCTGTTTCATTTGGTCNTTTACATAACAATCTTTGATAACCCTTCAAAACTTAGTCTCAAGAATGAGGGTGCTATTAGAATTCGGGTATTTATGGAAATAGTATGTTTATTGAAATAGTATTCTATTCAGGGCCTTGTACCAATGAGCATTTTAGTACATTATATTATTATTTCTTCTCTTATTGACTTACCTTTTGTCTTTTGCAGGCGGATACAGTTCCCAGCTCAGATGAAGGTGCTAACACAGAGAGAGCACAAAGACGGATCACAGAGTTCTTCCAAAGTCCTTTCAATAAATCTGCCAGCAGATCAGATCATAGTGTAAGCATGTGTAATGACACCATGGTGGTGGACGATTCTGGGTTTTGTGAAGCTACATGTAGGGAAAGTCACAAGGAAGGTGCAAGCACAAGCATTATTGTTGCACCAGAAATGCCTGCAGCTGGAACAGATATGAAGGATATAATTACACCACAAGATATTGCCGTGCAGAAACCTAGTTCTGTCATATCACCATCCACAGATATGAGAAGGACTTTGGAAATAGACCAAGCTGCCACTGATACTGTCATAGACACCTCGATGACCGCCATGCCAGATCCTGCGGAGAACAGAGTTCATTCTGTTAAGCCGAACTCAGTAGAGTCCATAATATCTGATCCACCAAATTTCTCAGAGCAGGGAAACATTTGTACTAAGGAGATTTGCATGGAGCCCATCCTGTCTTTACCAGAATCCACAGTCCTGGCTGCTAATCTTGCCATATCAATCTCAGCAGAGACTGACAAATCTTTGTGTGAAAATATTACAGGCTATAGACCTGACCCTGCTGGTATGGTCTCTGCAGATCACAGCCCAGCTGCAGTGGAGTCAGATGCAGAGAAGGTCAGTGAAATGATTTCACCACTGAAAACTGTTGATTCAGCTGTGTCATTCGCAGTGGAGCCCACTGATGACAAACAACGAGTTCAGGTCAAGGGCAAAGAAAATTGTACAATCTACAATGTAGAGCAAGAGTGTTGTTCTGGCACATCCACCAAAGCAGGGTTAGGCAAATCTGAAATAGACCACCTAACAAAAGAGAGCGCAAAGTCTGTTTCAGATACCAGCAAATGTGTTTTACCAGAGTGTAACATATCAGAAACAGTGATCCTCACTGAATCAATTTCACCAGTAGTGATTATGCAGGATGCTCACACCAGTAAGCTTACCTCTATGGAGCCCAACCAGTCTGCTTTGTCAAACTTGTCAGATGAAGGAACCAAATCTGATTTTAGAACAGATGTCAGTGAAACTATGCTACCAAATGTTGCTGCTTTGGTGCTCCCAGAAACTGCTGGAAATGTGGATGCATTCAGCAATGACACCGAAGTGGTCTCTCATGCGACTTCTAGCACAAAAGTTCACCAGGATGTACTATTGGTGCCTCCAAATGAACAACCTGCAAATATAGCGCCTGCTAATGCGGACACTAACATTTCACAGATGGTGCAGGGCAGGACTTTGCTGCCTGAGACCAACCAAGAAATGCAAACATCTGTTAATTCTGCAGGCACAGCCTTCCAAGACCCAGAAGCTATCCTGGATAAGTCTAGTAATGAGCCCAGCTCACCAGAGAAATCAATCAAAGCTGCTATGCCCTCTACCAGTACCTCTGAGGTGTCACAAGCTTCAAGCAACAATTACCCACTAGAAATTGCAGAAACACCCATCAGTGTAAATGTCACTGAGGAAGTCTCTGAGGACAGTGAAATATGCCCAGCTACTCCTAGGGTCAAAAGAGACCCCAGCGTTTCACTTGAGGAAGCAAGTTGTAGGGAACAAGTTGGAAATACAGTGTGTATTACTAGTGCCTCTAAGGTTTCACAAATTGTGTTGCGCAACACGGCAGAGTGTGGGAGAGACACTGCAACAAATAATGAATACCAGAAGATGTTAAAACCAGAAAGTGCCTGTTCAGCCTCTGCCTCATGGACAAATTCCCCCAAACCTGTGTCAGCCAACATCTCAGCAGAAATAGTAATGGGTGTTTGTGAAGATTTCTCTGAAGAAGGAAGTCAGGACTGGCCCTCTCCTAATGACCTAGGTCTTCAGTCTGTTCTAGACAAGCTCATAGAGGGTTCAGAGCCAGATGAAGGAGAAAGCAAAAATAGAAACTGTGTGAGCAGTGAAATTGAAATTGTCAATAGCAACCTTTCACAGCCATCCCAAAATGAACAGATCCAGATATCATTGCAAGCCTTCACACATGTTACAGATAATGTACAAGGACCAGACAACATTGCTTCAAAAGGAAATAATGATTGTTTGTGTGGGATAAATACCGAAAATGAAGAGCTCAAGGGTGATCTACAACAAAAAGTTGCAGATTCAGTACTTGACATCAGTGAATGCAAAGCCAATGAAAACAGATTGGTCAGCCCATGTAATGAAGCAGGAATATATAACAGTGATGGAGAATTAGTACTGCAGGAAACTGACCAGGTCTCTGCACAGAGTGCAAAATCAGCTTTAGAAAAAGGCATGGCACAGGATAGCTCCACTCATGACAGAGAAAACATTGTCTCTTCATTCAAATGTACCAGCAATTTTTGTGGAGAGCTTGTAGGACAAAGTGAAACTGCCAACCTCCCAATGAGCAGTGTTGCAGTCATGACTGATGTTAATAGAGTGGAAGATGTTATTTCCAGTGGGAACTCTCAGATGGAGAAGAGATCCAGAGATGAAGGTGAAGGAATGTCCACATCTATAGATAATATTACTGAAGCCAGTGCAGGACAGAACAAACCTACACTTCAGTCATGCATAGATGGTGATGACAGTAGTCCACACACAGAAAATGTGAAAGAGAGAGGTTTCACCATGAGTATAGAAGTAGAGAGCAGAGGTACGCAAGGACCTGATCTTTCAGCTGAAAAAGAAATTCACGGTTCTGTCATAACATCTGAAGACCTATCTGAAGATGGGTTTGGTGATATGTCAGACAGAGATTTTTACTATGTAGATCAAACTTTTGATGACGAAGTTGATGTCACTGAGGATGCCAGGATGGCAAACATAAAGTCTGAAGAACTAGAAGCACCCAAACTACATATTTATGAAGAGACAAGACAGCTCGTCTCAGACAGTTACTCTGTGGAACAACCCCACAAATGCAGCATCTACAACAATGATGATCAGAATGAATCTGAGGATCGTGGTGCTGGGAGTGAGATTAATCACAGTAGCACATATGATGAGGAATTGGAGTTTGAAGAAATGAAGAATATTGTTATGAGTAACTACATGGTGGAATCAGAGCTTGGATTGTCCAATAAGAATGGCGACCCAGAGGACAAGGACAGTTTTGCTCCAAAAAACTACAACCAGATAGAAAATGATTTCAAAACAAATCGCAGTAATTCTGAGTTGAGCACTATTCCCAGAGCTATTGAAAAGACTATCCATGAAAGTGTCTCTGCAACTGGGAAAGAGATCATGGAAATGCAGGACACATTTAGTAAAATAGAGGAAGATCAGAAAAGAGAATTTGATGTTGCTGATAGCCTTCCTGAGCCAAACTCTCCTGAGATGGTCTCAGCACCTCTCAATGAGACAGTCACTATTGATAACATAACTTTACATGACACCCACGACAGTACGCATGAGGAGGAAGAAATGCAAGGAGAATGTGATTCTACAGGAACTTCGAATGCTACAAAAGCCAGCAAGAATGATTCTAAGCACTCAGAGGCCATAACGGAATTTGCTGAAACCAGCTTTGACACTGAGAAGCAATATAACGGAAAGGCATCAGTGACCATGATCGTTTTTGACACTATAGGTCTCTGTGATAATACTGAAGAACTGATGGCCACATGTAAAGTAAATCACCCTACAACAGAACTTCATGAAAATGATACTGTTGTATCCATGGATTGCACTGCTGAAGCTGATACTTCATTTTCTGATCCAGATATCTTAGATGACGCAGAGAAAACAGTAGATTGTCTACAAGGACCACACTATGATCACCAACATTGCATCCAACCCAGTCAGTTTATTGCCAGCACACCTTGTGAGAACACCTCTTCTGAGCCCGGTCAGGAGTTACTGGTGAACAACAATGTCAGCCCAGTTGCTGCTGCCTCTGAAGATTCTGCCGACAGGGACACTTACATGTCTTGCAGCCTTTCATCTCAGACTTGCAGCAAAGAGGAGCACAATGAGACAAAGACATTCTGTGCTGATGACAAAGTTGAGGATGCATTACAAGCCACTCAGGCTGAAAGTAAAGAAACATCGCAAGGCACCATGGAAAGTGATGAAACATCACAGGGTACATCAGCTGAAAATGAGAAAACATTGCAGGTCACTGATGTTGAAAATAAAGAAACATCACAAGGCAGGGTGGCTGAAAATGAGAAAACATCACAGACCACAGAAACATCACAAGCTGAAAATGAGGAAACATCACAGGTCAATGAAACATCACAAGCTGAAAATGAGGAAACATCACAGGTCAATGAAACAACACAAGGCACCAGGGAAGAAAATGAAGACATGTTACAAGGCAGTGTGACTGAAAATGAGAAAACATCTCAGACCCAGACCACAGAAACGTCACAAGGCACCAGGGAAGAAACTGAAGACATGTTACAAGGCAGTGTGGCTGAAAGTGAGAAGACATCACAGGCCACAGAAACATCACAAGGCACCAGGGAAGAAATTGAAGACATGTTACAAGGCAGTGTGGCTGAAAATGAGAAAACATCGCAGACCACAGAAACATCACAAGGCACCAGGGAAGAAATTGAAGACATGTTACAAGGCAGTGTGGCTGAAAGTGAGAAAACATCACAGGCTACTGATGTTGGAAAAGAAGAAGCATCACAGGGTACTGTGGCTGCAAATGAAGATTCATCCCAAAGCATGAGGGAAGAGTACGAAAGTATGTCACAAGGCACTGAGATTGAAAATGAGGAAACATCTCAAAGCTTGAAGGTTGAATGTGAGAAAACATCACAGGGCACTTTTGCTGTCACTAGAGAGGCGTCACAGGCCACAAGAGTTGAAAATGAAGAAATATCACAAGGCATCAGGAATAAAAATGAGGAGACATCACAGAGCACTGCGGCTGAAAATGAGAGAACCTTACAGGCCACTGAAGTTAATAATGAAATAACACCCCAAGGCACTGTACATGAAAATGAGGAAAAATCACAAGGTACCATGGCTGAAAATGTGGAAATTTTACAGGATCCTGTGGCTGCATATGAAGAAACATCACAGGCCACTAAAACTGAAAAAGAAGAAACATCTCTGGGAATTATGGCAGAAAGTGGAGTTGCATTACATGGAACTTTGGCTGAAAATGAGGAAACGGAAGACACTATCCCTAAAAATGAGAAAACATCACAAGGCACTGAAACAGAAATTGTGAATTCAGTGTTTTGTGTCACTAATCTTGAAACCGTTAATACTAAAGAAGGAGGGGAGTCCCAACAAGAAAATAAATCAGTTGATAATTTTCAGAACAACCAAAGTGAAATGAGTACAGAGTCGAAAGATGGTGAGATGAACCAGACTGACTTACAAGATAATCAAATGATCAGTATGGAGAGTGGAGAAGATATGGACTGTGGAAATGTGCAAGATGAAAAGAGAATAAGTGAAGGCATTCAGATGAATGGAGGTGACAAGGAACAAGAAAATCTCAAAGAATCCTGCTCAGATGTTTTGAGAACTGATGAGGAGACGGATCATGAGGGTGTGACAGACAGGAGAGAGGTAGACTCTAGCGAACAACAGTTAAATCAAGGAATGAAAGAGACATTAAAGCAGAATGGAAATGTTTGTCAAGAGGATATAAAGAAAGCAAAATTTTGTGAATTTACTTCTTGTCTCAGTGGGGATACGGTCTGGAGTACCAGCCCTGATGAACAGAAAGCCAGTGATGGGGTATCTGAGGAAAAAGAGTCTCATCCCAGCCCCACTGTGAATGGTCACATTAAAGGAAGCGAGGAAAGCGCAGTACAGAAGCTAGGAGATATTGACAGAGGTTTGCAAGAAGATTGTGAAGATTCAGAGCCTGATATTTTGGAGGATGTGGAAGTCAAAGGTAAGAATCTAATTGACTTGAAGAGGACATCCAATGAGTTAAATGGAGCAGATGTCTTGGGAGACAATTCAGACAATGATAATAAAGCTGTCACAAACCCCACTTGCCACCTAGAGGGAAGAGAATCGGAAATTTCTGAAACTGTTGAGAGCAACGATTTTTGTATCTCGCCAACCCCTGATCTGTTCAGTCAGGAAGTGTCTTATCAACATTTGAAAGGCAAAGACACTGAAAAAAGTGACTTGGAGACTCATAATGGCACAGAAGTAGAGAAAGAGGAAGATGTAGAAGAGACATTCAGTGAAGATACCAGAATTGTAAATGCTGAGGAAGACATGCAAGAAAATGAGCAGATGGAAATCCATGACAAAGTGAATGCCGAACTTCATGGGCGGCCATACACATATTCTGATGGCAAGGCTGAAACCGCTAGAGGGATACTCGATGAAGAAACTTTGGAAAGAAGCAATGAACAAAACACACTTGAAAATGATGGGATAGACACTGACAGAAATGAATATACAGCAGTAGGCAGAAATCATTTTCACAACTCTTGGGAGGAAGAAGCTGTGGAAGGGATGCAGAATGAGAATGTTAATCTTGAAAGTGGAGAAAGAGAAATCAAAGATGCTGAATCAGAATTACAGGTAGCAGATCGAGACCATGATAGCAACTTCGTGAAGGAAATCCAGACTTCATCTAGTGATAAAGTATTTGATGAAGAATTCATGCAAACAACTAAAGAGAAAGTTATTCAGGGGGATGGTTCAGAACCACCAAAAGACACTGAATATTGTCATCGTAATGCAGTTCAAGAGAAGGAGAGTTTCAGTGGCGACATGGAACCCAGTCAGACATCTGCTAAAGATGTTAATGGAATAAATGATTCTGATGACGTGTTAGCAATTGTGGCAGCACATGCAGCCGAAAGTGACAATGAAGAGTATGGCCCTGGCTTAGAGTACTTGCATGAGGAGGCCAAAAATAAAGACTGCTTCATGAAAGGCTTTGGTCTCCTCAAAAGTAAAGCTGAGGCTGAATCACCCATGGATCCTGTTCTAACAAGTTCTCCTCAACCAGGAGCAAAAAGGCCTCCAGCCCAAGTTAGGACAGTAAACATGTCAAAATTATCTGATGTGAAGTTTGAAGCTTCCAGCTGCTGTGAAGTCCCAGCCTTATCAAACCAGCTTGATATCAAAGAAGCATTCGACAGGGCAAGAAGTGCTGTGAATGTTGAGGATTTTTGTGTACCTGAGAAACAAGAGATACATCACAGCAAGAATGGCAACAAAGCTGATATCTTTAAAGCTCCTCTGTCAGTGAGGTTTCCCTCAAGCAGTGACACAAAGGACTGCGAAAGCAACACTGGCATTGCAGAGTCAGCCTCTTTCAAAGCTAAAAGTGATGGCTGCATTTTGAATTGTGAAGGGTTAGAAAAAGCAGCTGATAAAGAGCTGCTGCATCATGAAGAAAGTTATAATGATGAAACTCATTCATTTGCAAGTCAGATGAGTGACTTCAAAGATGAAGATGACTTGTGTTTAGTGTGGTCTCAAGCTGATACCAGTGCGGACAAAGTATCATCTTCTATGGATGATATTGTTGAACTTTTTCACTCCAGCCCAGACCAGCATCAATCAACAGACAAGAAAAAAATGGTTCAGACAGAAAGGTCACAGAATTATTCAGATTCACGAACAGAGTACCAACAAGAAAAGAGCCATTTTCAGTCACGGGAGGAACATGATCTGGCAAAGGACTTGAACTTACCTTTAAACATTATACCAGATCCCAGGTCTGTTGGTGATGGAAAGTCACAGGATATAGACCCTCAGCAGGAGGATCTGTCTCAGTCTGTGAAGACTGACAATGTTGATGATTTCATTAACATGCCAGGACCAAGCAAGATAACAGTGTCTCCTCCACAAGACACTTGCATCAAAGGATTGGCTCTAAACCCTTTAAGAGAAAATGTGGATTATTCTGTGTCAAAAGCCAACCATGAGCACAATAAGCTGTCGCTTCCAGGTGAGAAGGAAATAACTAACGATGACAGAGGGGCAGAAAATCCTGTCAACAGTCATGATGGCAGTGGTATGCCCTGTGGTCTTAAAATATATGAAACATCTGATGTGTTTACAGACAGGACAAAAAGGAAAACCTTGAAGCGGAAGTCTTATGAATTATCAGACAGCCAGAAGAAGAAGCTCAAATACAATGATCAAATCACCCTATCGAAATCATTTCATGGAAATGATGCGAGCAGGAATTCATTAGATGACGACATGTTGTTGAATCCAGGTCTTTCAACTTTGCAGGACAAAGATCCAAAGCAGTTTGAAGATACGACTTTGGATACCTCTGGCACAGCTGGTCCAAGTTTTGCTGATCTCTCTTTAGAGGTCCATGTATCTGAGAGTTTCATGGACAATACTGTTGCAAATTTATCTGACACACTGGCTGATAGTGACTCTGACAGTGAGAGAGACTCTCCGAAGCATCAGGGAAAGACTGTGTTTGATGAATCCCATGGTCTGTTTAATAAGGATAATTTGGAAAGCACAACTGTAGACTCTGCATCAGCACCTGAAGTTGAAATAATTTTGGAGCCACAGCACAAGATGAAAGAAGTTGGAATGGAGAATGATGGCCCATTTGATGGTCAAGATGCACAAGATGTATGGCCAAGCAATGGTGAGGAAATGGGTGCTGACTTGTTGAGGAGCACGGACATCAATAAACATGACATAAAATATCGGAAAAGCAGGACCATCAGGTCTATCCAGTCAGACTGTTCCAGTGGTCAGGAATCAAACTGCTTGTCTCAGAGAGATGTCAGCTCTGGACAGCTTCTCAAACATGATGACACTAAATTATTGAATCAGGCAAGTACAAATGTGATGGATCATTGCAGTAGTACATGTACCAGTGTTTCAGATACCTGTCATTCTCAGATAGAAGATGATCCTTCTGAGAGTAATGGCCATTTTACTATACTAATGAAAAAATCTGATGATCTTGTTCAGGACGCAAATGCAAAGGAGATACAATCCTCTGAAACTTTGAAAGGAAGGAAAAGAATCAGGAGCCAAAGTGTGGATAAGCAATACCCACATACCACGCAAGAAAAGAGAATAAGACCAGGGATAGAAACAGAAGCAAGTAGAGGGAATAGGAACAAAGTGCCCTCCACTATTAAGATCCTACATCCACTCAAAGGATGGCCTGCAGAGGGTCATGGAAGAAGCAGTACTGAAGGTTCGGTGTTGAGAGATATTCAGAGCCGTGGTATCAAAGAGGGTTCTCAACCTTTATCCCCTATACCTTACACACTTGAAACAAGTCCCGGTGAAGGAGGAAATCCATCCTCTAGGTGTAAAGTGCTTCATCCTCTAAAACAGCCACCACAGTGGGATGGCCAGAAATCCAGCATTTCTCCTAGTGAAATAGATAAACTTCCTCAACCTGATATGAATAAGTTTCTTGCCCAGCCAGAGGAAAATCAGGGCTTCAGCAGTGCTACTCCCAACATGAATGACAAAAGTGTAGCATCATCTGGAAGCTGTTCCCCTACACCTTCAGAAAGCAGTCACGTTCAGAGCACAGATCCTTCTCATAAGGAAGATGCTGATGTTCCACCATTCCATAGTCAGCTTTCTGCATCACCATCACCATTTTCATCATCTGCAGAGACATCACTGATGTCATCACCATCATCGTCTGGGAAGTTGCAGCTGTTACAGTCGTCATCATCACAGCAATCACCCAGTCAGAAATCACCAGAGAACAAGAGGACAAAGAGGAGGGAAAAGCTCCAGCTAGGTAAGATACTTAGACTACTCATTTTTGGCTAATTATCTCTTATTTAACAAATTTTGTTTGAGATTGCAAATTACTTATAATTTCATTATGTATAGTCAGCTCCACTTAATCACCACCTACTTAAAGACAACTTCTGCTTAAATGCACCATTTTTTCAGATACATAGTGCTCTCTTCCTTTAAAAAATCATTGGATATTTGCCCCTCCTTTTAATGGCAACATTTTCTACTTTCCTAATAGGTTGTAATTAAGCACATTGGCTATATTTGGTGTGAGATTTACCTCGCATTTACTAAATGCTGTATTTTAATCCTTTAAAACTGTTCTTTCCAATCATGTTTTAAATCCCAAGATAATTCTGTAGCAAGATTTTAGTTGCCTATGAGAAAATATTACCAGCTGAGAATGCTTGGAACTTCAGTATTGTCCCAGAGGCTACTTTCTTGAAATTTCAGTCGGCATTTCCCCATGTTTCAAACCTCCTTGACCATCTACTACATTGTTTTGCAATTTCTTTATACATTGCATCATTTTGATTTGATGGTAAGTCTTATCTCTGCAAGTTCAAAATGTATATGGGGAAGTAACAGTTAAACTTATGTAACACCTCTAGACATGTTTTTGGCTGAATGGGCTGTGAAGACATTAGTGTCTTTGCTTTGCTTATGTCTTGCTCTGTACAGAAAATGCAACCAGGGAGAAAGACATTTGTGATCATGCACACAGAAAACTTTTCTCATGATAATCTGATTGATTTTCCAATTCCTTCAAATAAAGAAAACATTCATTTAATAAACATTTATTTTCCCTTTTCAGCTGTACTGGGTGAACTCCAGAGGTTACACAAGGAAATCAGAACTTCCCTCAAGGTTTGCACCCCGGTAAGAATGAAAATGCATGTACAGTGGACATATGGACATGCGAACATGCTTAGTACATAAACATGGAGACTGAGTACACTAATTTTGATCCCGGTTTTTCTTCTCTATGGGTCAGTGTATGGTTAATAAGGATTTCGGTTAATAGGTACACTTTTGGTCGGTCCCAAGGTATTATCCGTGCTCCTTTGTGCTTCCCAAAATGTTTGTTTTTATTCCAAAATGCTGTATCTTATGGTTTTATTCTGGCAAATGATTCAGAACTGTTTGTAATACATGTAGTTGATTAGTCAGGGTTACTTCAGACCTGGAAAATTATGGGAACTTATCATTGGTACTTCCAGGGTTGGCAAAAAATAAAAAATCACTTAAACTTGCCAGCTTTTATGGAAAAAAACATGAAAAATTTGGTAAAAATTAATTGGAGGTTCACAGTTTTATTTAGAACTATTCACCAGTGTGAACACCAGATAAACGAAATGTGTGTGAAAAAAAAAATTATAATCATTTTAGTTACATTATTATCTGTATAATAAAAGTAAAAGAATGTCAGAAATATCACTGCAAATTCTTGGGGAAAATTTTGCTTTGGCAAACTCTGATAAATGGAGGGAAGGAGAAGAGAGACATAATAACACTGTAAGAGTTATAGAACAGATTTTACTACTGGACCAGCGAAGTGAAACAGTGACCATCATTGTTATATCTCTTTTAAAACTATCAGCAGGGCTACTGTTGTGGTAATCTTGTGAGTGTTAAGATCACATCCTCCATGTGAATATTCAGATTGGTTAGTTTTTGAAACTTAATGATTTTGACCATGTTGATGCATGAGACTATCTTTCAGATTAGATCAGATGCAAATATTGATACGTGCTGCTCACCTTTATTATTCCCACTGCTGTATGGTTAGACTGACTGACACCTAGTATGTTTTTGTATTTCTTTAATGGATTTGTTGTCTTATCACAGAAACTTGAGCAAGCCATTGCTGCCTTAGAAGACTTGGACATGTTGCCCATCAACCAGGCGCTGCTAGAAAAGTTCCCAGCTGTACTTGACACTGTCAGGAAGGTAGGTTTGAATCTATTACATACAGCTTGATGATTAACTGTCAGTATTCTACTATGTCTCCTAATATCTGCTTCATTTCATTAATTCAGGCATTCATTATGCAGTAGCATGTGTACTTACTGTGTGCATCGGTTTGTTGGGTTTTTTTTTCTTGAGTTCCAAGGTCAGTTGGGTACACAGTCCGTTGCTGTCTTTATTTCATCCCTGGCACTGAATCATTCACCCCAACCATCATTCAATTCAAGATGTGATCCTCTATTTGTTCTTTCATGTTGCTTCCTCATCATTATATGTCATCATTTTGTCATGTGAACACAATGTCTAAGAGCTGCAGAAGATTATGTTCTTTTCCCATTTCTTGACCGCTTTATGGTCCCTAGTTTGAATGTTCAGTATCAGTTTGGTCAACTTGACTGCATCGCCAACTGATGACCCAGTTTTACTTGTCTGTTACTGCCATATAACCTCTGTTATGAGTGTGTTTGTATCCACATTTATGGAGGAGAGAATTCATATCTTTATGTTTTAATTAAATCTGAATTTAAAGAGGATTTAAATTCTTGTCACCCTGTTTGGTTTCTAAGGAGGAAAGAGCTGGAAATCGGTCAGGTATGGCAAGTTTGTAAATTTATTTTATTAATCTTATGGAACAGTGTGGTCGAGTGATTACCATGTTGGACTCTAGATCTAGAGGTCATGTATTTGATTCCTGCCATGGTCATATTGTAAGTGCCTGAGGAAAGCAAGTCATTCACATTTTCATCCATGTGTGAAATGAGTACCTGGCTAAAGGCAATGAGGGATATTTTCAGAATGTTTGTGATCGGCGCTTATGTACTGCTGTAAGCCTCCCAGGGAGTTCAGAAAGTCCTGAGTGATTTTGCCTGCTGGGGGAATAATGTGCAATCTCAGGAGTGGCATTGGCATGGATGTGAAACTTCAAAGTTAAAAACCTCATATTGTTGTTATTATTTTATGTTTCTTATGTATCTCTTCAGTGCCAAAAGTATGCATACAGTGAGGAGGTGAGAAGACTGGCTGTCCGCATCTACACAAGATTTACAACACTGGTGACAACTACCACAGAGAAATGAAACATCAGCCCTTATACTAGGTACCGCAAACTACCGCCTGCGCGCGGTTGAAAGTCGAGCTGGCTCCACAGACCCCACAAAATGATCTATGCTTATCGTTCATTTTCTTTCCCTGTCCTCCATCGTATACATTAAAAAACTATATCATTTTAAACTGTAATATTTTCTGTTTATGGATGTGTAAAAATGAAGATCAACGACAGGTTTATAAATATTTTATTTAAAATTAAACGAGTCAAGTTTTTCGCTTTTCCGCAACACACTGACAGTGCCCGACCCAACACATCCACACCCCCGGTTCATTCAATCTGAGATTGCCGCGCTGTCTCTCGTTGGATTTTCTCACGGTTTGGACCAATGAAAAGAGAGAATGTTGGCCGTTCTATCAGTGGGTCACAACACACAACGCATAGACGAGAAGATGTCGCCATCTCAAAGTGAAGAAGAAAATATGAAAAAAATGTCACTTCCAGACCGGTTATAATAGGTTGCAGGGTATGGCAATAAAGGGCATCCATTTATCCTTATAATATCAAAAGCTGAGACAGCTGCATAAGCAGACGACCCGGCAATTTGAGTTTTAAAACAACCTACATCTACGTGACTGAGCCGACCTTCTGCGGGCAAGGCCCGGTGAAAGAAAATGGCCGATCCGTCGGCTGTTGAAGCAACTGACACACCCGCCGGCATCGAAGGGCCCGATGCGAATTTCTTCACGACTTCAATGCTTTCGGATTCTTTACAAGCCTGTTTGCTAAGTAGAACTAGCATAAATGTGATAAATTCATTATTTTTGGGTGGGACTACGATAAATTTATTATTATTTGCTGATAGTCGGTGGCCTACCGACACCGCTAGATCTAGTGTCACGGTCACTTTAGAAGATGACAGACTTGCTCTCGATTCGAAACTTAATTGCTCTATAATGTAAAAAAGAGAGCGAAATACAACTAAAATCAATGCATTTAGTGTACATTATGCCTCTAAAAAGATTCAGAGATGCATTTTAAGGGGCCCACATTTCTCTAAAAGTAGCGGTGGGGGAATCAAGGGAACGAGGTCAGAGTACCGGTAGCGACATTCTCTCCCTCGGTCATCTCACCCCTTCCTCCCCCTCACCTATTTTCCTTTGCCGATCACGGTACCGGTACGATAAGGGATGAGCATTATGGGGGGAGGGGGGGGGATATAATAATTTTATCAGCTAAGATAATAGGAAATTTGTTTTGGGAGAAAGTGTGCTAACCAGTGGAAATCTGCAGACATTTCATGCAAGATTGTGTAAACATTTGGGCATTGAAAATTATCAACTACCCCGCTCCTTGAAAGGCAAACAAAAAGATTAACTAAATAAACTCACTGTTTAAATGTCAGACTAAAGACTAATTACTGTGACTCACAGTGACCCAAGATATACAGTATATAGATCTACAGACTCGAAGTCAAAATGATAGCTCAAGTTTCTGTTTCAATGTAATTTTTTAAATGACAATTTCTGTATGATAATTCATTTTTGGTTGGTATCAATTATTTCAAATGCCATTTTTAGATAAAAGTATTGGTTTTATCATAAAATAGATGGCATATTCAGATTCAGCATATGAAAAAACATAAATTGTGCAAGTTTCATTACTGTACTAGCTAAAATAAATTTTTTATGATAAAAATACTTCTAATGTTTGATCAATACGGTGCATTTTCTTCCCGCGCGCAAATTTGGCTGATATACACTTTTTAAGAGGGCCATAGTATGCTTTGAACACTTTCTAAGTAACTGAAAAAAATTGGGTGTNCTCTATGGGTCAGTGTATGGTTAATAGGGATTTCGGTTAATAAGTACACTTTTGGTCAGTCCCAAGGTATTATCCGTGCTCCTTTGTGCTTCCCAGAATGTTTGTTTTTGTTCCATAATGCTGTATCTTTTCTTATGTTTTATTCTGCCAAATGATTCTAAACTGTAATACATGTAGCTTATTAGTCAGGGTGGGAACTTATCATTAGTATATCCAGGGTTGGCAAAAAAATCAAAAATCACTTACATTTCCAGCTTTTATGCAAAAAGCATGAAAAATTTTGTAAGAATTAATTGGAGGTTCACAATTTTATTTAGAACTATTCACCAGTATGAACACTGGATAAAAGAAATCTGTAATAAAAGAAAAAATTATAATCATTTTATTATGTTATTACCTGTATCATGAAAGAAAAAGGATGTCAGAAATATCACAGCAAATTTTTGGGAAAAATTTTGCTTTGGCAAACCGTGATAAATTGAGGGAAGGAGAAGAGAGACATAATAACACTTTGAAAGTTAAAGAGCATATTTTACTCCTGGACCAGCAAAGTGAAACAGTGACCATCATTGTTTTATTATTATATCTTTTAGAATTTAAAATCATCAGCAGGGCTACTGTTGTGGTAATCTTTGTGGGTGTTAAGATCATATCCTCCATGTGAATATTCAGATTGGTTAGTTTTTTAAATTTAATGATTTTGACCGTGTTGATGCATGATACTGTATCTTTCAAATTAGATCAGATGCAAATATTGATATATGCTGCCCACCTTTATTATTCCCACTGTAGTGTATGGTTAGACTGACTGACACCGAGAAGGTTTTTATATTTCTTTAATGGTTTTGTTGTCTCATCGCAGAAACTTGAGCAAGCCATTGCTGCCTTAGAAGACTTGGACATGTTGCCCATCAATCAGGCTCTGCTAGAAAAGTTCCCAGCTGTACTTGATACTGTCAGGAAGGTAGGTTTGAATCTGTGTATTACATACAGCTTGATGATTAACTGTCAGTATTCTACTATGTCTCCTAATATCTGCTTCATGTCATTAAAGCAGGTGTTCATTGACATTAGGTAGTAGCTTGTGCATCAGTTTGTTTTGGTTGTTTTTTTTCTTGAACTCCAAGGTCAGTTGGATGCACAGTCCATTGTTGTCTTTATTTCATCCCTGGCACTGAATCATTCACCCTAACCATCATTCAGTTCAAAATGGGATCCTCTATTTGTTCTTTCATGTTGCTTCCTCATCATTATATGTCGTCATTTTGTCATGAGGACACAGTGCCTAAGAGCTGCAGAAGATTATGTTCTTTTCCTTTTTCTTGACTGCATCATCAACTGATGACCCAGTCTGACTTGGTTATTACTGCCATATATCCTCTTACTTGTGAGTGTGTATGTATCCACATTTACGGAGGAGGGAATTCATCTCTTTATGTTTTAATTAAATATGAATTTAAAGAGGATTTAAATTCTTGTCACCCTGTTTGGTTTGGTAGGAGGAAAGAGCTAGAAATCTTTTAGGTAAGACAATTTTGTAAATTTATTTTGTTAATATTGTGGAGCAGTGTGGCCGAGTGATTACCTCGTTGGACTCTAGATCTAGAGGTCATGGGTTTGATTCCTGCCATGGTCATGTTGTAAGTGCTTGAGGGAAGCAGTCAATTCACATTTTCCTCAGTTCATCTATCTGTGAAATGGGTTCCTGGCTAAAGGCAATGAGGGATATTTTCAGAATATTTGTGATTAGCACCTGGGTACTACTGTATGCCTCCCAGGGAGTTCAAGAAGTCCTGAGTGATCTTGCCTACTGGGGAAATAATGTGCAGTCACAGAAATGGCATTGGCATGGATATCATATGAAACTTAAAAGTTAAAGACCTCGTATTATTATTGTTATTTCATGTTTCTTATGTATCTCTTCAGTGCCAAAAGTATGCATACAGTGAGGAGGTGAGAAGACTGGCTGCCCGCATCTACACAAGATTTACAACACTGGTGACAACTACCACAGAGAAATGAAACATGAGCCCTTATACATAATGAGAATGTTCTTCATTGTTTTCTTTGTTAAGAACGTTTTTTTCCTAGTACTTAGCCACAAATTATTACCTGACAGTGTGGTGGATACTGGCTGTCCTCAGAATGGAGGGCACATCAACCTTCAACATGTCTCATATACTGATTTGGTGTTTAAGCAGATACAAGAGTCTAAACCTACCTTGATTTTGAAGTAGAGGGTGTAAACCTCTTGCATTTTTACTATTAGTCTTCATTGCTTTCTTTCATCATTTAAGGGTACTGGATGGGTGAAATGAGTGGGGGAGCTTTGTTCCTGTGTGAGTCATTTAGTCAGATGGGGAAAGCTGACCATACTTGAGTGAGATAACA
>JAWQUT010000675.1:211534-237694 GCA_033807755.1 Ellobium chinense
AGAATGGGGTATCACCATTCTAGGTGTGTGGGGGAGATGGGATGTCATCATTCAAAGGCGATTGTCTGTAATTGGTTGTGATTCATGAACTGATAAATCCAGGTGTACCAGGGCGCTAAACATTTGTTGACAGCTGACAGATCTTTACTGCAGCGTTTGCCTTGTTTTCCACGTTGTTTGGTATTTATGACAAGGTACAGGAGATGCTGCTCCTATAACAGCAAAGCTGTTCATCTCTGCTTTTTCCTTGGAAAAGACTGAATAAAGTAAATTAGGTCAAATTCCCCTTTGTGTGGAACCTGCTGTTCTCCATCTTTTCATTTGGATTATTCTCTTATGATTTTGATAATATCAGAGATGGTCAACCATATCAGTATTGATTAGTTGGAAAAAAAGGAAGCACATTATGAAAGTGTTTTGCCTCTCTTGTAAGATTTTGATTTATGTGCATTCATTTTATTTTTCTGTCTTTCTATGCAGGGTGCTAAGTTAGAATGATAGCTACGTCATTTCTCAGAAATTTTTGCTAAGGAAATTTTCATGCACTTTCAGGTTGATTATCATGGATCAGTTAGGAAGTCTATAATTTTACTTGATGGATGAAAGTGTATCAGTAGATTTTTGCTGATACAAAAATGGTTAGAAACATTATTTTGTGAAGACATTAGCCCACGGACATATCGAAGATAAATTTTATGTTTTATCACATCATGCATTAGATTGGCTCTGAGCTACACAACTAAATATACAATGGAACTCTGAAACACAACCCTTTGAACCACACTCTTGTTTTGTGTTATCAGGAGTGCTTTTATAAGCAATGGCATTTAGGACTTTTGAATGGAAGTGTGCCAAATAGGAGTTTGTAATAAGCAAAGCTTGTGTTAACCAAAGATTGTGTTAACAGTTTCACTGTACATTCTGGAGCTGTTGTACTTTTGTGTCATACTGTACATACACTGTGTCATTTTTAGGCATGTTCTGATAGATTTGCTATGCAACGAGTAAAAAAATGTGTAGTCCTAATTCGTTTTGAGCATTGTATCTTGTTTTGTTTTCTTTTCTTTGTCAATGCTAAATTTTTAACAACTTTTTTTTACAGTACAGATTTTAAGCAAAAATTTATCTGCTGAGGTGACAAAAGTATTATGTTTTGTGCAGTATTAGTCTAGGATTCAGTTTAATCACTTTTTTTTTTTTTTGCGACCGATAACACTGTAATATCATAAGATCTTCTGTTGTCTCGTTCTCCAAGTAAGAGAGTTTCCTATTTACGTCAGTCAAGTGGAACTGCTCTAATGTCATTCAGTATATCTTATTCATGCAATCAAATCCATAATTTGGACTTGAACATGGTAAGTACAACATACCAGTTAATGAAATGCTGTAAACTATGATGGAACACTGATGGCAAAAAAAAAAAAAAACAACACCTTTTAGACTAAACTCTTGAGGACATCTTAATGAAGTTTTGTGTTATCCAGAGTACAGTTTCTAATAAGCAAAGTAGTTCGGAGTATGCTTAAGAGGCATTACAATAAGCAGTGGGAGGCATTACAATAAACAGTGGTCATGTTAACAGAATTCCAGTGTATGTTGCTTTAAATATTTCTCAATATTTATAAAAAGAAACTATCCAAATGATCACTCTAGATTTGCAAAATGTTTTGGAACAGGGCATTTTTCTATGATGTTTTTACAATGAGTGGACTCAATGTATTAAAATTTAACATTTTAAATTTCTCTGCTCAGTAGAACCACAGTATAACATATACCCTGCTGCAAGGAAAAAAGTACTTAATATTGAGATCCATAATATGCACGATAAAATAATATAATAATAATGAATCTGTGCATGTGTGGTTCATACCTAATAATAAGATTTATTTTAAATGGGTACTTAAGATCAAGGTTGATTTACATTCCACAATAATGACCTTAGGAGACAAATACAGTTATATATTAAGAGAAATTTAAATCATCATATAAAGTGTTATGTCCATAATTAAAGTTTTTGAGGTCAGACATGAATTCTACCGCTGTCATTTGAGTCAATCTGAGTTCATGAACAAAGAAATTAGTAAGTTTTTTTGGGGTTTTTTTTTAAAATTTCATTTTCATCAATTTGAACAAAATGATGTCAAAATTTGTATATGATCTAGCTTCATCCTTACATTTCATCATAGACATCACAAGTCACCTTTTATCATATTACATTATTACAGTGTACACGGTGCTGAGTCAATACTTAAATTTTTTTATTTCCTGCATTTTTGACAATTTTGTGTGTAAAAAAAAAGTATTCTGCATTCCTCTGATATATACTGAAGACGCTTAGAAGTATCCAGACAACTAGATGGGTTCACAAAGACGGTAGTGTTGGTGATGATGATAATGCAATGACAGGGCAAAAAAGGATGGGATATTGACATGGTCATCAAGGAAATACCGCAAAGGATACTTTCTAATGATTTTCAACATGCCTTGATTTGATTTGACATGTAATGTTCTGTGTAAATTTTTAATGTAAATAATTCTGATTCAATGAAAGATGATGATTTATCAGTTTGTGTTGTCAGCTATGCAACATCTTGGACATATTTTTAAAATAAAAGGAGAAAATGTTAAAACTGATTTCATCTTGCTTGATTTTACAGTTGTGTTTTACATTATTGATCATGTTACATTGTGTCGTTGTGCCACTATGTTATTCAGCCTCTCCATATAACATAAGACAAGAATATTCACAGACACATAGAAATCATGTATTGCAAGTTATAAGCACTGTGTGAAATTGTGGTAATAAAGAAGGATGCCTCTTCAAGAGACATGTAATACATAAACATCTGTTAATACTGGATTATGGCAGGTGCAGGTTTATATAGCTAATTAAACTTTCTTTGCAAAACTTACTGGCTACATTTGAAAGAGAAGTACCCTTGCGTTCCTTGTGAGGAAGTCCTTTATTAATAAATTATAGGAAACATATAAATCCATGAATGCTTCCCACAGAATGGAGTACTCAAATTTTCATTCTATGAAATGGATTACTTAAGGTATTCATGAATGCCTGCAAACATAATTGAAAAGTGTTGATTGTTTATTTGTGTGCATTGTATCAATATATTGCGAAGAAGAAATCTGAAGAATATTAAATTTTCAGTGTTCTGGGAGTTTATTTTTTGGAGATGTTTTAAATGAACCAAACAAAATTTTTTTAAGTACCCACAAGAGCCTGGAAGGGGTAAATAGCTAATTAAGGAACAGGTGATCTGATGCTTGAATGAATAAAGCCCAGTGTTGTGATGTGAAGAATCAACCAGCACCCTTCTCATCTCTGGCCAAAAATAATCCTCAACAGTTTCATAATCATATCATGTCTTCATATCTCAGAGTTTCAAACCCTCACTCACAAACAGTGATTAAACTGACACAAACAATGAAAGGAATACCACATTATTTATTGGCTCAAGGGCTAACTTCACTAACAGATCTTTAAAATTTAAATCTTGAATTACAGGACTCACATCATTTTTGCCACCCTGGTGAAATACTCAAAACCTTCATCCTTTCACAGTCAGTAGGAAATGTGAATTCTATTATACTTCGTGCTTTTATAAGACACTTTCCATTCTGTTTCCCAAAATGCATGCTCAAGTTACAGGAGCTTAGGGATATATATACAAGATTGATGTCAACTAGTATAACTACAGGAATTCAGGGACAGCAACTCTCATGTCCTAACACTAATCACTATAAACTATAATATTTTAAGGAGGGTCCTTGCAGCATTTCCAGATTAATAGGTCACATGCCAAAGGATATACATCACCATAAATAATGCAGCATTTGGCACTTTGGCATACAATCTTCCTTTTCAACTCCAAAGCAAGTGAGTTGCACATCAAGACGTATTCAGGGTAAACAAATCTAAAATCACAATTTTTTTTTATCCGTTTGCATGGAACATGTCTTGGTGTGCAACTATGCTGCAGCTCTCTTTGAAGTTGACAAGGAAGATTGCACACCCATTAGTTATGGTGATGTACATATTTTTTTCGACACATGATCATAAGGAAATGCTGCTTAGATCTCATGTCTTCTCATTACTAGTATTCAAATTATGCACGCATATCTTGCAACAAACGATATAGGGGATGGCATTTTTAATAAAAACATTTTAAATACTTCTGACCAAGACAAAAAATTATTATTTTGTTATTTTGACTATGACAAAGTGATGGGCAACAGAACTGCAACTACTTAAAAAACTTACAAAATTGTGGGTACTTCATCATCTCTGGATGAGATGACTTTGTTTTAATTTCACACAGAGAGCTCTTAGAGCCAAAGGTGTCTTAGATTACATGCCCTATTAGCATTACCAATTTTGATAGTTGTTGTCAAAGATACCCAAGTGGCTGTCAGCTTTGAAGCAGTCAGTCACACTTTGTGCACCATAGTCCCAAGATTGCATCCAATTTTTACTCTATTTTAGTGTACCAGTGTGGCAAAATGATATGCAATAATGATATGCAATTAAGTAATACCATGAATGTACATCTTGCTAAGGGCTTTGTGGTACACAGAGTGTTACAGTTATAGTTTGTGAAAAAGTACAAACTATCAAACACAAAACTTCAAATATGTACATGTGTAAATTTTCAATTCTGGGATAACATAGGGCCAGTTTCATTAGGGTTAATGAGTGCTGCAGAAATAACCACAGATGCAATATACTACCACCTGGATACCTATTTAGTGGAACATGGACAATACAGGTGCTCTAGGATCGATCTAAAATGTTCTTTTTAGACACACAAAGACATTTCAAGAAATTAGCATCTAAGACTGCAGTTAAGGAAAATATCTAATCTTGAATAATAGCACTGAAATCTATTGTGGAAATACAAAAGATGTTTTAGTGCATCATCCCTCAGACAAACTGTCATGACAAGATATTGTGTAAATCTTGATTTGACCACTTGAGCAATGACCATGCTTGAGTTAAAGAAAGCCACTGTGTTTGAATGGGAAGCTAATATTGGTTGGTTCATCCATTTAAGATTAGACAGGGCCTGTCTGACAAGTGATTATAACACTCAGACCAGCTGAATCAGAATTTCACCTGACTACTAGGCTTCCTCAAAACAAGCTTTTCTTCTCAGTCAATAGAAAGGAAATACAAAGAACTCTTTTTAACATAAAAATAAAATTGATGGGATCAAGTTGAACATGTTTTGTTTTTGTTACAGTACATTATATAATAAGGAGACATAACCAAAGAAATGTCAGAGATAGTATTGGTTCTGGGTGATGGCTTCGACGGCCCTGACTGGTTAAAGTGTTGCTTGTTATCAGGATGGTTGTTTTGTAGTCATCATCTTTAACTGACACAACACCCACCATGCATCCAAACTAATCTCCACACACCAGATATTCACACATTAACCTGAATGATACTGGCCCTAACCTTAACATAACCATAGTGATACTGAACTTAAGGACTAGTTTGGGAGAAAGAGGTATGAGACATTGTTTTAGAGAAATAGCTTAATATGGGGTGAGAAATGTAGGCACAAAGGGCAGTCCAAGTATACTACACAAGTTACGGTGATAATGTTAATATGAAGCATATCTTAGGAAGCTGGAATGATGGGGAGGGAAAAAGATGAAAGTTAGGTGTGAGGGAATACATTTCTGAGGTATTGTCTAACAATTATAACTATGTATATAAGGATTAAGAAGAGATTAGAAGGGCATGATGTGTTGGTGTGGAGGGCAAGGTCTGTGTCTGTGTAGTTATTCATGATCATATTCATACTGGTACCATTGGCCATTCGTTATAATTATGTGACTCATAAAATATCACATCATTAATAAATCTGCAGAAATTCATTTAATTTTACTTTCAGTCAATTTTTGCTTCAAAAAATATTCTCAACCCATCTTGTTTTTCTCTTTTTAAATTAAAAATCGGGGGAAGTGGGGTGGGGATTTGACAGAATTGCAAATGGTAAACCTTCCAGTAAGCTTAACCATAGAAAATAAACTAGAAGCCTGCTTTTAACGAAAGACAACAAACCTCTAATTTCACTTATTATATGTCTGGATCTTTCAAGTAAAATTTCAAAAAGCAGGCCCTTTGTTTGACAATAACTACATCCTACAGTTCTGACTAGATGAGGTAAATAATATTAGTACCGAACATGACACAAAGACAAGGACGCAGGGCATGTGAATTGAGGTGTTGGGAACATCTCTTGGTTTCCATCCTCCATCTCTGAGCAGCTTACAAAATCTCTTTCAGCTGTGATGCATAGAAATAATGAGGTTTTTTTATTTAGCACCAGTTCCAAACAAATGGCTAGGCTTGCTAATACTTGCTTAATTCATTAAAGTATAAAAAAGCAATGAATATATCTGACTGTCTGGAAGATCATTAACTTACCTGTGGTACCTGTAAGATAAATTACTTCTTATGTGATTTTCTTCGATACTGTATTAAGTTGGTCACTTAGAGCACTAGTAATTAAAGCCTGAAATCAAATTACAGAAGACTACTTGTCAGAGAGTACTCATTATTTAAGAAACACGCACTTGCAAACAGTGTAGTAACGAAACAATCCAAAATGAAACGAAGAGATTAGTTTAATAAAATTTTTGATCCTATGAGTGGATCTTCTTCAGTATCAAATGAAGAGAGTACTCATATTCTCTAGCAAATAAATCTTACACATAGAACACACAGAAGAGCATGGCTGACTTTTTTACACTTAATTAGCTGAGGTGTCCTAGTGCTATCCAGGCAGTGCAACCTCATGGCACATCAGTATGAATTATACTGCCCTTTCAGGATCAAAATCATTGTGATCAGATCTATTGAGGAATTAAGACCCATTATGCCACTTTGGCAACCTTGGTCTGCAAACTATGTAGGGTTTTATCAAGTATCTGGCTTGAAGGAGATGTGCACTGTAAGCCACAATAATTAAAAAAATAGGAAATAGGGAGGCCATATTTATGAAATACCCAAACTTTAACAAAAATACAGATCAGCCGGACAAACAAAATCTTTAAAAAACCCAGAAAGACCACCTTTAAAGTAAAAAGAACTTGATATGAAATTTTACACAATTCTGAGCACAAATAGTGAGCAATGGCTCTTCAAAAATTAAGCAGGTTTTAGAATAGTTGTTTGCAATTCTGCCTCTCCCATTATTCAAAGAAGATATCTATGCTTCAGTACTTTCTATAACAAATTTGTTCTTGTCAAAAGAACAGACTTAAATCACTTGTGCTCTAAGGACTTCCTGACATCTCTTTTTGCAAACATTACTGAAATCAGCAAGCCTGGGGTAAAATTTCCTTACATAAAAAACAGCGTGAAGACAACAAATTAAATCACAACTAATCAGATGTGGACAACAAGGAAGTTAAATGAAATGGATATATTAAGGGGGAAATAGAAACAAAATCACCTTTAATTAGTAGTCTGCATATTCAGTATTGTCAGCAATAGATACAATAAATGAGCAACATTATTAACGACCATCCAAAGGTTGTAGACCTCATGGGCATGCAGGATTCAAATAAGGGAACATGGCCCCTTATTTTTCATACCTTATTTCAGTACAGTGGGAATCAACAGGATGAACAAATTTAGTAACTCTTAGTTGAGGTTTGGTTCTAGTGATATTTATGCAGAATGTTAACTGCTGGTGGAAAATCTGATGTATGGCTTCATAATTCTATTAAGATCAACCACCACATCTCAGTGCGCAAATTTAGATCTAATTTATGGGAAATAACAAAAATAATATGAATATGACAAATGCAGACGAGCACAGCCTCCACGGTAAGCTGTAATTTTTACGTTTATAGGATGGACCATGTGCTTGCTAAACCTACAGTATTAAGTGAAAAGTGTCTTGTGCTTGAGATTGGCTATTTGAACTCTAGACATTCATATGTGCAAAAGATAACAGTAAGGATGATTTTATGAAGGATGTCCAAATATTGGACAAAGTTTTGTTCTTAAGCAGAGATAGGTGAAGCTGAAAAAAAACTGTGTATTTATATTATGGGGAATTAGTCATAAAGGGAGGCTATATACATGTATGTATCTTGTAAAAATTAGAAGCATGCCAAACTGAGCACTGAAATGTAAACCAATCCAAGGAAGTTACGTGTCGTGTTTCACATAAAATCCCATACATTATGAAGTTTATATAGATCACACTGCACTGTTCCTTGGAATTAAAGGAAGTTTGCCTTCAGGCTATCACAGGGAAGTATATATAAAATAAAATATAGGATTGCACCACATAATAAGTTCAGCACTAAAAACTTAACAATTTTATAGTGTGAAGGAAACACACTTCGGCTTGAAATTTCTCAGGTACCTTAGCTGAAAGTCCCAAAAACCCCTGATGGTCCATTCACTGCAAAAGACACAGTGATACTGATACAAATGGGGTTCCACTAAATCCATGCAGCCATCACATTCCAAAAGTGGACCAGTATCCACTCACTCCAGCAAACACAGTATCCCTTTGGATCTTATACTTTCCTGACACTATGTGAGCTCATCAAGGTGGTTTGCATGCCCACCTGATGCTCAGACTATTCATTTGATTTTTTAGGATCTAGGTTTATTTACATATTTTCCAAATATTCCCAGTGCAACCATATCTTTTCTTATTTTGCCTGTAGGCAAATTCCACATAGCACGGGTCTCGTGTGGTGGCCCACTGGAAGTCCATCTAGAATTATATCAATTTGCTGGCAGGGATGTAAAACAGTTTAACATGTTCACACGTAGTTAAGGGACAAGTCCTCACAGGCACACAAATTCTTACTGTGAGACGGTGAGAAATGACTGAGTTTGAACCATTGCCAGGGAATTTCTCGAGTGGTGTCCCTTGCTGTGCTGAACAATGAGACGAAGAAGGGAGTAGTAAGCATATAAACTTCAAAATCGATAGCCCCAGACAGAGCAGCGCCCTTTTCTAGTGAATGTCTTTTGAAGGTTCAGCAAACTGTCATTACGAGAGCCAACTCCTTTCTTCGTCTCACCAAGAACTGCACTTTGTTCTGCCTGTGTAGGATCGCCTACTGCTGCCTGAGTTCACTGGTACGTGGAGGAAGTCACCCCGCCTCATCTGCGTCCTCCCTACCTTTCCACCGGTCTACACTACTTATATGAGCTCTGTTGCATGCATAGACTTTCTTATCATTTACTTGGCAATAGAAAGAAATTATAACTAGATAAAGTAGCTCATGTATTCAAAAGTGTTTGGTCCAGAAGTTTCCTTTTTATTATTTTTGTCAGTTTATTTACAGAGGTCAAACCACTGAACTTTTCATGTGGAGCATAGAAATGTACAAGAAAGGTTTTTTGATACATAACAATTTGATGAATTAGTAAGGAGACATTTTAATAAAATAATGATTAAAAATTTAATTTACGGGAACATGCTCAAGATGATTCTGCTTCAGCCAACTCATATGAATCATGATGAATTTGATTGCATATTCTACTTAATAAAATTAATCACATTTCAGAAGTTAATACTCTTTTTGATAAAAGTCAGAAGCAATCATTACCATTAAATCACCTGCTCTGTCTAGTCATGAAGGTGTGATTTTGAGAGCTGACTGTGACTATAATAAATTATTGTCGGTAGAATCAGCCTTTACAATGAGTTCTCTACAATTCTAGTAAACTAACGCTGTATGACAAACACAAATACAATCAAACCAATTTTCTTCCAAGTCCCTTCAAGCTGTGAATCTTCTGGTTTTAGTCTGTTTAACTCTTGATATCTATGGGCCTATTTCACATTTTGAGATACCACTATACAGATTTCCAACTTCTTTTGCAGAAACATGTTGAATGATTCACTAGCATTTTGACTGGATTCCCTGAGCCACACAAAGTGGCAAGATGAACACCCAAGGGCAATTCAAATCTCTCAAGTTCATGTATCCAGTATGATGCCATATTTTTATGAAGCAGGAAACAAGATGCAGTTTCCATCTGTAAAGAATAGTAGCACCTAGCAACACAGAAGAAATGATAATATTTTAAACTTCAGGTGCTAAAATTCAAGATATGGCTCATGATTTTAGAAAGAACTCTTTGAAATATTTGCTAAAAATTTAACCTTTCTTTTGAGTGTGACTGACCCAACTATGGTTGTGCGAGTCACAATCAAAGTATAATTTGATCTATAATTTGGCAACACCTGCACAAAAACCTTGTATAGCCAGTTTGGCCTCCAGTCAATTGCCAGATTGCACAGGTGGCTCATGTCACATCATTGACTACCCAAAGCATGATCACCATGAGTATGTTCCTGCAAAGTTAGTAGTGAGAATGGGTGAGTGAGTTGGGGAACAGGGAGAGAAATGGGTAAGTGGGGAATACAGAGAGAAATTGGTAAGGGGGGATTGAAAAGATGGGTAGAAATACTGGGGTCTACACACTGACGAGCAGGATCAAGGTGGGTAGGAATACTTGGAACTATTAAGGTACATGGCAGTCAAGGATTGGTGGGTGACACGCAAGCTGGGCAGGTACACACAGGACTAGTCTAGAACAGGGCACACTGTCAGAGGTTGGTAGGTGACACACGAGGGATTTCACATGAGTATTTTTGCCTGTGAAAAAATACAAAACATGTTTTATATATGCACACCACATAACAAATCAAGATATATTTGAGCAACTTGCTCTTAACACACTCGGGGTAAAAAGACTCACTGAGCTACGAAAACCTGAGAACATTGCAAACAAGCTGTAATAATTTGTAATTTTGGCAATAACAGAGGCATTTATACTTTCAAGCATAAAAGTAGCACATTAAAATCAACTGTATCTTTGAATTTTCATTAGCTTTCACAAATACTGTAAATTAAAGAAAAGGATTTGCTTTGACGGTTAAATTGAATAAGATACGATGGGGGGAAATCCTTTGAGTGTTGAGCTGATGTGCTCATCAATTATCAAAAACTGTTCACAATGTTCCCTTCAACATTGGTAGGGAAACAAACCAATCTGATTCAGAAATTAGAATTCTCAAAAACTTTTCAGATCAACCTCAAATACAAATGCAATACTTTTTAAACAAAGTCATATAAGTGGACTGCTAACTAAACACAAGATGTATAATTGTAACCATTAATTATGATGGTATATACATATTATATAAACGTAAATAAGAATATATAGTTACCTGTTGATGTTAACATGTAGCATTACATGTCGTAGAGGTTTGTTAAAATTATAAATATAAATTAGCATGTAGCCTTGCTTGTTAATAGACAGCAATAAATAATGTACAGCATTATTAAACAAAGGTACAAACAGCCAAGTTTACTGACATGTAGCAAATCAGCTTTCTAAAACTCTCTTCCCTCTTTCAGGGTGGTAAAAGAAAAAATTAAATTTATCATGTTGGACATCAAAAAAAGTCATTTAACAGGTGAGATCCTCATAAAGGGTACAACAAAAATTTAAAAAAAAAAAAAAAAAAGAAGGTAAACCTGGGTTAATAAGCCTGATAATAATAAAAATGCTGGCACTTTATCCCTTTCTACGTTGCTGAAAACAATGCAAATGTCTTGAAAATAAACTACACTGTTAAAGCAGAATACTACATATGACCATTTCTCATGAAATGGAATGCAGATACATAAATGTGTAAGTTTTCTGAAGATCTGCAGGTAAATGTCTGAAGATCAGCATGTCTGATTCTCATTTGTTTTTCCTTTAAAAACTTACTGTATTTGTAAATGTATTGATTTCAGTCTTTAACCCCACACTGCTGCATGTAGCAATAACCAAACAAGTATGCTTTGGTGCTTTGCTATCCAGCTGAGCATCTAATCTGACTGTAAACCAGAAAAGCTCCTTTAGGATATAATGACAATTAGCCAATATGTCATAAACCTGTCCTATTTTGTAGTTTGCAAAGACTATGTAGTGAAATTATGATATTCAAAATTGCAGTTCATCATTGCACTGCAATCATTTGGATGTCTCTTAAACCTTACAGCAAGAGATATAACTCTCTTAACCTGACCATAAAGCACCAATATTTCTCAATCCCTTCTATTTGCCAGTACATCTAAAGAATAAAACTTTTCGTTTGTACAAGAAATCATCTTCTGATTTCTCATGGAAAAAAAGGAAAAAAGTTCTAGCTTTCAAATACATTTTCATATGCATCCTTAGGGCAGGGTTGGACTAATGTTCAGTGGTGATCTGATTTTCTCTCATTGTTTCATGAATCAGATTTATATGCTTGGTCGTTCATGAGAGTAGGTCACATATAGCATATCACTACAGATTGCAGTGAAAGCCTTTGATTACTAAAGGCCACAATTCCCAAATTATAACACCTACTGCACCACTCCTGCAAAACCCTTTCTCATAACTTTCCCTTTCATTTTGGAAAGAGGGACAGAGATTGGGGGCTCCTGTGGAATTCTATCTGTAGCTGTATCCCTGTACATAATAAAGAACAACAAAAGTGTGCCTTTTCAGTTAGATCTATGCCTCAAATCCTCCATAAATCAGAGCTATAAAGACAGGCAAGGGCTTTACAAGTCAACAGTCAAAAACAGCTCATACTGTGAACAAGTGGTACTGTATTCCATTATAAACCAGCTAAATGGAAAGAAAGGAAGATGAGTTACAGAACTTGCATCCTGTATCTGTATGTTTACTATGGTGCTTATTTATACTGCCATTTGAGGCAAAGTCCTTCTTCAGTGATCAATATTCCAAAGAAATTTCTACATAATAAATTGAGTGTCATCACTAATTTTATTATAAACATTTCTCTTCAATCAATCAATAAATTCTCTGAAGTTAAGTTACAGATGACAACTCCATTTCTCTCCATTCAATGAGTCACATCCTGTAACATTTTACTTTAAATCCTAAGTATTGCTTTTGAGATTACAAAAATCAGCTTTATGACAACAACACTTAGCAATGAGACTTCATAACAATCCATCAAGATGACTGAAATAAATCCAGTCTTCTTAAAAAGTGAAGTTCTAAAAAAACCTATGCTAATCTCAAAAATCTGTATTCTGGGACTTAATGTAAATAATTGCAGGTTGTGACTCAGACAGAAGTGCATATTGCATGGACAGAAGCAGCCATCAAGACCACTAATCTATTCATGGCAAACCATTATTCTATATCAAAAAATCACCAAGACACGCAGCTTTGTGCATGACTATGACAGAAGCTTTTTGGCACTTCATTCTATTAAACTTCCAAGTTTTCATGTGACAGACAAATGTATGTGGCAACCTGTTCAAAACAATCTTACTGAGGATGATTTTTTTTTAGGATGATTTTTTTTTTTCTTTGCTGTGTTTTCTTTTGTGGGAAGGGCGGCGGGAAGGGGGGGATTTTCTGCTTCACAAAATTCCTCATGTGAATAGAGAGTATTTACTGTTTGACATGTCAACATTTGTAATACTTCAACATTCTGATATATGAAACAAATTCGGTTCACTAGCCTCTTGAATACTCTTTGAAATGTTGACATAATACAAGAATAAGGATCTATTTCAGAGAATTTAGAACAGATTCCCTCAGGAGGCTAAATTGCTACTTGAAGCAACAGAGGACAGCATAAATACTACATAATACTGCTCACAGAAAATAGTCTGGTTGAAAGCCAGGAATCTCTACACAGAACAGCTACGGTGGGGGAACATAATTTTCAGTGGGGATTACCTGTGAATGTCCGGCAAGGCAAATTGTTTTATGGCCCTTTTTCCAGGCATCTTTCTGGCAAGCTGTACCGCAGTACCAAGCACGTTTGCACTTGCCACATGCTGCAAAGTTTTTGCCTTCTGGGGCTCTTTTACGGCAGTTAGTACATTCATTGGGTTGCTCCCCTTCAAATTCACAACGCTGGCACTGACACCAGAAGTTAAAGGATTTATACAGCCAGGCTTTGCGCAACAGTTTGGGCATGGTTGTGTCAATATAAGTAATGCAGATCTCTTCACCTTTTCTGTAGAAATTGAAATTAGAATAAATCACTGGGTACCACTAATGTGGATATGGTCATACTCTTAAAATGATTAACTGCTTACTTATTTTCTATCTACCTAATATTTGCACCACATGAAGCAGGATCTAGTATGCATTTTCTTACAGACCATGCAATGTATATATAAGTAATTAATATCCATACCAAATATCATCAGAATGTATCCAGTTTCCTTGATGACCCCTCATGTACAAAACACATCTTAATATCCCATCCATCACAATCATCACTTTATTGTCATCATTCGCAACATTATCATCACCATCATCTCCACCACCACTGTCACTGTGGTCCTGTTTGGCTGCTCACATACTATTTAATGGCATTTAACTTATACTGTTAAGCAATATTGGGAGAATGAATATAAAAGTGCAGTTGTTCTACTAATTTTCATGTAAGCAGTAAAGCCATGATTTGTTATCAAATAAAGGGTAATCAATCATATTTCAATTACAGTAAAACCTGTGATATAGGGACACTGAAGGGAAATCAGAAAAGTGTCCCTATAGTGTTGGGTTCTCCAAGTACACTAAGGTAAACAATGTCTCCTATGGCTTATATTTAAAAAGCGTTTCATAAACTATAAGCCTCATATCATGAGGCAAATATGATGGTACAAATACAAACTGCATTTATTCTATTTAAAGACTAGACATTTGAAAATATTCTTTTACCATTTGAATTATTACAGCACACTGGAAGCCATTTACAGTCACTTTTATTTAGCCCTCATTTAACTACACCTTTCTATCCCTCAATGTTTGTAAAAGAAAACAAAAAAGCTCTTGGTAACATAAATAGCAGAGTCGTAAGCTTGCAACTGGGTCATATCGGTTGTCCTATTGGCAGTCTGTAAGTTTGTGTGATCAGTGTGTATTAAAAAAACCCTCAAACAATGGAAGAAATCCTTACTTAGGTTATATAATTATTCCCGTTCCCCCATTCATGGAGAACCCAGTCACGGACCGTCATGCAGCAACATTATAAATATAATCCTGTCCGTTCATCTGGAATAAAAAGTGCTCGTCCTTCTCGCTTGCTTAGAGTATAATAACAATTACGAGACACCGTGTAGTATGTTGGCTCCTCTCCCCTCCACCCCCAAATCCCCCTTTTTTTTTCTTTTGTTTTCTGGCCGCTAGGCATGAACAGTGAATACAACTCACCTCGCGGCGCTGGTTTGTTTGAGTGCGTTCAGGCAAGAGAGAAGAAAAGCGTATTTTCTACTAAAGAACCTGTGTGGGTGGCTCACTGGATTTTTTTTTCCCTCAACATTTCCATTTGTTAGGTTGGGACTTCTTTCAATGTCCTTTCACAGTCCCATGTGTCCTTCTCAGCAGAGATCACTGTTAGGCCTACCGATTACTGTACTGCACTTTATTCCTAATCACAGAAGTTTTTTCGTTTTTTTTCCCTTGACTTTCTTTTCTTTACTTTTAAAGCGAGATTAATGTTGTTTGTGTGGTCTTTTCCTTCTGTGGATTTTACTGCCTGCTGAAGAAGGCATCTTTGCTTTGTGGCCCCGCATGGACTTCGCCTCAACAACTGAATTTACTGTCATTGGGCACCTTATCACACCACCGATACTGAACTTGTCTCAGACCCTGGCATTTTGATAGCACAGAATTAGCTGTCCAGTGTTGGCTACACTAGTCGGTAGTCGCGATTACAACGCCGCCAATAATGAGGGGGCAATGTGGGCTTCGTAGGTTTAATATTGTGCAACCAGTATTAAGTCTGTGGTAGGCATACGCGAGACATGGTCTTCTTCCCACCCTGATCTCCCCACCACTACAGTCACCGTGCCGTACCCTCTGCTCTTTGATGTAGGTCAAAGCGGTGATTGTTGGTCTCCGGCTTTCTGACTCGGGAAATGCATAGGGCACATGTGGTTGCTCGTCACAGTGAGAGACGGCTCTTTGATCGGTGTCCGCGCCTCGCGATCAGAGGGAGCAGCTGATCGGAGATCGGTTTCAGTGTAAAAACGGTCGGTGAACAGTAAAAGTGTCCGTAGATCGGAGGGGGTCACTCGTCGGAAGGGCTGCAGAAGACAGGTTTTACTGTATTACAAATACAAAGGGATGACATGTTTGATCAATCACATTAGTGTTAATAAAGTAATTAAAAATTACGTCTACAAACTTACTTGATGTCTCTGCGAGCAATCATTTGGATCCCAGGTCGGCCATTAATATCCAGGTCACACACTTCTGCATTGTTGTAACATGAGTGGTTGCTGCATGCATGGAGAGGGCACATAGCTGCAAACTGTGCTTCGGGGGGCCTGTCTGTCAGATATTTCACCATACCAACCTTAGGAAAAGAACAGCTGTATGAAATTTCAAGCTCTGGTGGTGTTTATGAAAGAGCTCATCATGTCATAGTAAGAGGTCTCTTACTTTTCATATGCTGGAATAATCTGAATAATCTCAAAGAGGAAAAAGTGGAATTCACATACAGTATATATCTACTGTAGTTTTAAGGAAAACATAGAATGTTATCAGCAAGCCTATATCAGAGAACACTGTCATATAAGTAGACATCTTCAGTCATATATATACAATGCCTGTTTGACATATTAAGTTGGTATCTTTAATTATTGTAGAGAAGCCCATCTGTTTCACAGACAAGTGGACTAAGGAAAATGTCAATAAAATGTTTTCCCAAGGCACTCGCAATATGACCATGGTGAAAATCAAACATTATGGCCAAAATGAAAATCAGACAATATGACCGTGCTGGAAATCAAATAATATTACAATGGTGGGACTCAAACAATGTAACTTTGATGAGCAGCAAACAATCTGATCATGGTAGGAATCAAACAGTATGACCATAATGGGAATAAAACCTAGGATCCCAAGTCCAGTGTCATAAACACTCAGAGAAAACACATGAGATGTCACATACTGCTCTCATATCTTCCTTGATGTTATCCATGAATTTGTGGTATGGTGTGATGGATGGTGAAAAACACTGAAGGTTGCAGGCAGCCTGGTAGTAACGTCCATTGAACTCATCCTCTGTTATAGTATAGCTCACCCCACCACCACAGTCAGCAAATATGGCCTGGAAGATGGGCAGCATGTGGGGAAGACGCTTCACAGCTGGAATGGTGCCATACGCAATGAACCTGCAATGTGAAATCATACAATATAAACAGATGACATATGACTTGAAAATGGACAAAGATTGCTCTTTGAAGACGGATGTGCACATTAAAAATCATTTTCTGTTTTCAAGTACTTTTGTCTCTCTGAGAATTATATTTAGCACCCACACAACCAGTTTCTGGTAGAAAGAACATCATGATACCAAGTATGTGTGCTTTACGACACAATAAAGTGGTTTAAATGAGTAGGATTTGGCCCTTGCATAAAGAGGTATTCCTCTTGCCCACGCAGCAGATGCTTGTGGGAAAAATGATGGGATAACAAAAATCTCAGCAGCTCCTAACAATTCTGTCACATGATGTATTGCTCAATTCTCAGTAAAGGTTATGAACAGTCAAAAGTTAAGTGTTGACATGCAAAGTCAGGCAGAGTCCTTTGCATTTCTATTGCATCCGCATGGTTTGTTTGACACATGTATTGTTTACAACATAATTAAAAGACGCACAGCTGTGTTACTAGTAACTTACCACCATTCTGGACAACCTTGGAGAGATGGCTGACCAGGTGCCTGCCCCCTATTTAACATAAGCTTATGAATGTCACACCCAGAGTGGACGAAAGAAGTTGCTTTGCTTTTGCCTAAAATCAGCATGTTGTCCAAATTTAGGAACTGTGTGAGTGTAAAGCCATTATTCTAAAGTGGTCCATAGCAAATAGTCTAATATAGAGAGTAACCAGTCAGCCTTACCTTCTGAAGGGTGCCTTAGCTCTGGCCCAGTGCTCTACAGTTGGTGTCTTGGCTCCATCTTTCTCCATCATAACTCTTACTTGTGATGCGATCATGGCCCAGATTTTAGCTAAAATCATGGGGCTAAAATAATGACAGATATTTCATTTTAGTTTGTGAATGGTAAGTGATCAATTCAAATCCACATGATATAAAGTGAACAGCTGACTATCCTCACCTCATTTTGTCCCATCTAAATCCCTATCCAAACCAGATGAAAAGAATAGGGTACTGACAAACAGGAAGAACAGTCCCAGATTCATATATCTGCATTGACTTTCAAGAATCCTTCTTAACTAAATAAATTCACAAATCATAGCCTGGGATCTGGATATAAATATAATTTCCATCAGTGCTTTACAAAACTTCAGGAGGTCAAATAAGGATTATTATTTACATTGTGTGGATACAATGCCATTAAAATCAGCCCAAGCAGAACAATTGAATAGGCTGTTTGGAACATACAATTCACTTAAATCACAGAATGATGCTCTTCTTCAGCCGTCAACTATATTCCACAATATACTAAAGTATCTCAATGAACAAAGCTCCATTTTCAACATCAGTATGTGTCCTAGATCTATATGGAATGATTTTGTATAATAATGATAGCATACTACTGCAGTGTCTCCACAAGACTGCAGCGTCCTTCATGCCTTTATTTCACAGTGCCTCATCTTTATGACACAAAAACTGACTACCTTATATGCTGGCTGAAGATTTTTATCATTCACTGTCTTGGAAGACCGACCATGGCCCATGTGAACCCACCCTCATATTATGAGTAAAAAAAATTCCACCTGTAATGACCACCCCAAAGCTCAGTCCAGTGTCCATCTGCAGTATGGCCATATCCATTGTTTTCAATCAGAGCGTACAGCTGGCTAGCAGGTGGGTTAAAGTGTGGGCAGATTATATGATGGTACACATCCCAAGCCTACAATGAAAAGATACACTTAGCTACACTTATACATGAGTCCTGCATAAACAAAAAGACCAAGCAGTGAAAGCAATGAAAAATGTTCATACACATTTTAAAGTAATTGTATCAAGTTAATACTCAGTGCAAGATGGATGATTTAACTCAGCATATTAAAGGTTAAGTTAACATTAACATTATGTAGAGCAAAACTGATTTTCATTTGATTCAATACGTGATAATGTATTACTATTATGATTAGTTTTGTCCACAGTAAAGTAACAATAAAAATGCAAATCTTTCTAAGTCCATCTCTGATGGAGAAACAACAACAACAACACAACAAAAAAATTAATAATAAAGGTGAAGCTGAATCCAAGTGAAAAGCATTTAAAATTACAAGGAAGGTGACATGTGAGTCGGTGTATACAGCCCAGATACTTCTCTTTCTCTTTCTCTCTCTTCTCTAATTTCAAATGTCACTTAACATTGTGACCAATTACTCACCTCATTTCTGCAGATCTTACTGCAGTATAATTCCTTCCCACAGTGGGGACATGCTTCCCCTGAGACTTTGGGCCAGTAGTCTTCTATCAGATTTAGTTGCTCCTGATCCATCGAGCGAAGTCTTGAGGGGAAAAGAGCAAAAGTAAGATCTCATGAAATCAAATTCAAATAGACATTCCACAATTTCAAGTTTGTCTGGTGTCTGAGTTAATTAGGAAAATTTGGCAAGAAAATAATGGACTCATGATCAGATAATTAACATAGAAATCCAGGTTTTTGAGTACATGAGATCTGAGATCATGGGGTCTTTCTGTACATGGTAATCAGCATAAATGACATGACAGGGTACTGAACTGAGATATTGTCATTTCACCAAAAAAGACCATAAATGTTAAAATCACAAATTATACAACAGACACAAACAAAAGTTTGTATTGTGGCTCTCTTTACTGACTAATCCATGGTGCATACAGCTGGCTATCTTAGAAACTGCAAAAGTTATGAGAAAATTGCTTCATTCAAATATATCAAATTTTATGTAATCTATTTATAACATTATTGTCTCTCAATTAGGAGAGGGTTAGGACTAGTTCTGCTGTCCCTAAATGACTTACTTATCTCTAAAGTAGATCTCTGGAGTGAGCATGGAAGCAGCACAGTTCCAACAAGCTGGGACAAATCTGCTGGGCACAGACTGAGCCATCACCATTGGGATGTCTTTCATTATAGTATTGCCTTGGGGAATATCCTCTGTAAGGGTAAAACCCATGGAAAATATCCTTTGTAATGGTCAAAACCAACCATCTATCATTCCATTTTATCATGTTCCATCGTCATCATCATCATCACCATCATCATCACATTATCATCAGAAGCAGCACCACCATTACTATTATCATCTCTGCTCTGCCTTTCACTATCAGATAGGCCTTAATGCAGCCAACATGAACAGCTTAGTGAAAATGGTTACAGCATTGGCTTATGGTTAAAAAAAAACCAATGTAAACTTTTCTTTAACACTTTCTTCTGTCCATCTGTTTGTAAAAAGGTTACATTGGTATATGCTTTGGAAGCAAGGTCAGAATGTTAGAGATCTTTATGGCAGCAGCACTGCAAGCTCTCAAGAGAGTTGAGGAAGTTAGTGAGTGGTGTTATAGATATGAAAAGTGTGAAGTTGAGATGACTGATCATTGTCTGGATAGGAGACTCTAAAACCTTTATTAGTTTGATTATTATTGTAAAAATCAGCTTTTTGTGTTCACCTTCGGTCTAAGTAATGCATTTGACTTGTTTCCCAAGTAATTTTCTATTAAATTACAAGGGATAACATGATGAACATTTTCTACAGCATGATTCTTTGTCCTAAATGTTCTAAACATATTTGTTAACTAAATTTTCATCAGTTTTGCACATAAATGACTTTGTTGGAGGATGGTGACATTATATTAGCTAATCAATATCTGCCACTTTAAATAATGATATGGTACAGATAGCTTGCTGTTATGCTTATGAAGTGCAGTTGAAATTCAAATTTTCAAGAAAGACAGAGTGATGACATTGGCAGACCTGTTCTGCCTCTATCCTGTAACTGCTTCACATTAAAGCAGATTTAAAATTTCTTACTTTTCATACAAGTTCTAAATTGTGGAAAGAAATGTTCTGTTTGAAAATGTGATTCTAAGATATTTTGCTTGTTGCAGAGATGGACAAGAACTTATATTTGTAAACAACACTAATGATAACTCTTGTAACACAGACAAGAGCCTCAGTCTAAAGCTATTCCTTACGAATGTCTGTCTACAGTGAAGGAATATCCCTTAGTGAAGTCAAAGTAATGAGCTTTTTTACATACCTCTTCACAAATTACTCCAGACTTCATAAATTACCTTTGGCAATGACAGTTCTCCCAAACTGTGTAAATTCTACTTTGCAAGGCTGATCTTCTGTGAGTGGGTCATACAATCTTTTAACCCTGACTTTCTGGAACAACATGGCTGCCTCCTCATCCTTCCCTCCCGACAACTGAGTGGCCTTGCGGAACCAGAACTCTGCCAGTACAGGCAGCCACAGTTCCATCAGAGCTTTACCTGGGTAACAAATATAATGCAGCAACTGAGATGAAAGACCTAAAACAGAAAAAATACATTTATATACAGCAGCTGAGTTCAAAGCTTACTACAGCAAACATATATTTGTTCTTGGCCATAACAGATATCAGTTGGCTGCTGCCAGCTAAAATTTACAACTTTCACTCTAAATCACTGACTCTGTATGATATGTATCCATTTGGAACTGAAGTTCCCATTTCATCAACCTGATCAAATGGGACATTAATATGTGGGAGAAAAGGACTGAGAGTTTTAGCAATGAATGTCAGGCCAAAGAGGATAACTATTTAGAACGGAGTGTGAGAAAAGTAGACAAGCGAATAAATTTATTAATCATGTGCAGCTGGAACTTTTATTACATAATACAAAAAATAAAATTGGAAAATAGGGGTCAAAGTAAATAACTCTGTTTATTTTGGAATTCTTACCAGGAATCACACTCAGACTCTTCTACTTGTAAAATATATTGCAACTCTCTCATTTTCTATCATCAGAAAGCTATTGTTAAACTGCTCTCTTCTAATGACCCTTCAGGGTAAAAATGGCCTAAAACTGATCACTTTAGAAAGTTTTGCACTCACCTCCCTGTTTCCAAACATCAGCTTTTCTCTGTGGCTTAGGGATCACCCAGTAGTCCTGTATCACTCTTGGCCACTGCTTCATGTTGAAGTAAACCTGAGATAAATGTGGTGATGCTGTACTTGTAAATATATGATTTACTAGTCGGTACATTCAATGCAAAATATCAGAAATCAAATATTTCACATCTCTTTCGATATTCTATTTGATGCTATCTGTAATAATGACCGTTTTACTCCTCTCCATAATACGCCCTATTGACTTCCTTGGTGATCACTGATTGCTAGAAATGCTAATTGGGTTTCGATATTGTACCCTCAATCGTCAACTAATTCTACAAGTGCACATTTTAGATTTTACTGTGCTGAATACCATAGAGCATAACCAGCATATGATTTTAATTTTACTATACACTCAATAAAGTTAGTTTTAGCTACACAGTTGTTGATATTGTCTCCTTTTCTTCCCAACTGTCTCTCTTCTTCCCCATCCTCCCTATTCCATTTTTCCTCTAACTTGAGCTCTGAAGGTCCTATAGAAGATATTTCCTGGATCCATAGAGACAGCTTTGGATATAAGATTCAGGGAATCCTCAAGTCTCTCTGTGGTCAAGCACTCATAAGCAGCCTGAACTAGTTGTGCCTCTAGCTGAGGATCTTTCTGTAACAAACACAAATTAATAGGTTAAAACCATGTGTGTGTGTATGTGTGTGTGTGGGGGGAGGGGGGAAGGGGGTCGAGGAGGAGGAGGAGAAGAGAGACTTTAAGGTCATCAGCACTTTTACAGTCCATCTCACAATATCGGTCAGNCAAGCAGGTAGCACCATTTCCTTCTGTATTCTCACCTTTCCTTTCCCTTTGCCCTCCTTGTAAAAGTCATCTTCTAATATTTTGTACTTGATCTCCAAAATTTCTTTCTCCATGATGAGTAGCTGATCATCACCTGGGTAAATATTCTGTGAGCAGAGAGTCAAGGCTGAGTAGGTGCAGTCCTGCTGGTCCACATATGATTTCTGTTCCTATTGATAGAGTTTTAGATAAAAAAAATCATTGAATAGGGAGCAAAATTACAGACATAAAAATGTCTCTTTTGACAGGCATTTTTTGAAAGGAAATAAAATAAAGCCAACTTAGTGAAAAGACAGACTGCGAGACAGGTGAGAAAAGTATGGAAACCACAGTATGCAAAATCCTGTTTAAGAGAAGTATGAAGTAATGATGCTGAATCAGAATAATATTACAATTAAAAGTCAGACGAGACTACAAGTTAAAAGCTCAATTTTTGACCAAAGTGCCTTCCTCAGGGAATACAGTAGAATTATCATATATAAATTAGCACCTCCATAATGACGTTTTGTAGTTTTCTCAGATCTTGTGTGATTGTTTTGTTGCCAGGATCTATCCTCAGCCCATCTTTGTAATGTTCAAGGGAATCCAGGAATTGCCCTAGATGTATGCAGGCCTGAGGGAAAAGAAAGTTGATAATGCTGATGGTAGTGAAGAAGATGGTGATGGTGGTGGTACTGCTGTTAATGATGGTGGTGATGATGACAGTGCAAAGATAAAGATAATGATGCTGGTGACAGTAGTGGTGATTGCAATGGTAATGTTGAAGAACACTTTTTATATTTAAATCTGAAATTAGGCATTTACAAAACGTGAAGACTGTGCTCTTGCAAAAGACAGCGTTTAATGTAGGTGATGATAATTTCGTTTAAACACACTGTAGTGGAATGATGAGGTTGATGGTTATGTTAACAAGGATGATGATAACAATGAATGAGATGAAGTTCATAACTAATGGTTATTACAATTACCAAAAATGTAAATTTCAGTGAGATTGTATGGACAGTTCTACCATGCCTTTAAACTATGACCAGCATAAATGACAAGCAACCTTACCTTCCCACAGAGGATAGAAGCCTCAACTGAGTTTCCATCTTGCTTCTTTGCTAATTTCCCATCTTCCAGAGCCAAATTCCACTCCTGAAGCTTCAAGTAGCACTCAGCTCTGGCACAATGCCACCTGCAAAGATAACATTGTTGTTGTTGTTATGGTCAGCGTCAATGCAACATACACATGTTCCAAACTTGATCACCCCCGCACCCTCACATCCTGATGGTTCCTTATGGGTCTGGTGACTGAATGTACCAGTTCTTTAAATATGTACCTTGACCAGCTGAACATGTTTCTCAAAGTGGTCTTAAAACTTATGTCTTTTCAGCACAAGAGCCTTTACCCTACAAGGTTTAAACGTATCATGTACCATCCTCTGCATTTTTTTCTTTCTAACTTTGTCCTATGCAATAATCAAGAGCTGCAAAGCCTTTTTTGCTCTGCAGATCATCGTTAACCTTAATGCCCCTCTTCTCCTTCACTGCAACCCCCCCCCCCCCCCCNCAGCCCCCACCTCTGCTGACATTACCATCATCTCTTCATCACTTCCCTTTCTCACAATTTATCATTTTGTTCATCCTCCTTCCCCTGCTCCCCACTTTCTCCATGCTTTACCTGATAGCTTCCTTGGGCTCTAAATCCAACAGCTGTGTGTACTTGCTCACTGCATCATCATATTTGCCAGCCTTCACATCCTCCTCAGCCTTGGACTCCAGTTTATTAGAAGTGTCTGCCATTGTGGGTCTACTGATGTATTCAGTCTCTGGTATTGTGTACTGTGACAACATTACACGAATATGATGATCATAATTTTAATATTAATGAGACATAAATAATACAAAGATCCAGTAATTTCCCAGATAACCCAAAGCACTCACTAAAATTCACATCCTAATAACCTTGGCAGGCCAGATCATTCGGTAACTTCATCAACTCTGTTGACAGGACTAAACTTTAGCACTCCAGCAGTGGTATTCATTGTCTATTGGAGTTCTTGCATTAAATACAAATGTTGAAATTAGGTATATATATATATCTGTACTTGACCCATACAGGGAATAATGCCAATATCATGAAATCTAATGTGTTGTAGATTACATGCATGGTAATGCATGGCATTGCAAGACAGAAAATTTCATATCTGAGCAGCGGTCAATTGAGGACAAAGTTTTCATTTGCCCACATTTTTGTTCTCCTACATGTAATTGTAGATTACTTCTTTCTTCTGTCGTTACCGGTCTCTCAATAGCAATACCATGCCATCACTCCAAACACCAAATAAGTATTACACGATCAACCTCGTACTCAAAACCGTCAAAGGTCAACGGTACAAGAAATTCTTATCCTCATAGACTTCAAACTGTTGAAACCGTTTCCTACAACAAAGCTACTGAAATGAGAAGTTCTGAGAATGACAAACTTCTAGACCCTGGGTACCTACACAGCACCACGTGAAAAAAACACGCGTTAATCACCACCTAAGCTACTTACACATTAACCACCCAGACCCAGACCCGCTGCAATATGGCAGTCTTGCAAGTCGGTTGAAGCTACGTGAGAGTGAGATTTCTTTGCCTGACCCTGCTCTCAGAAACGTGTGCAGGTGAGTACCTTCTTGTGTGTGCTCAGACTGCCAAGAGAACGTGTTATTTTTAGAACCTATCTGTAAGAGTGCGAGCATGGTGTATGCTGCTGGGCAACGACAAAACACCGTACAACCGTGATCGGGTTTAAGCATCTTACTCTGTTTTGTCACTGCACGGTAGCATAGAGCATGGGTAACTACACTAAGATTCGTACGCAACGAGGAGCTGGCAAGCAGTGGTAAGACAAGGGTGCCAAAATGCCAGTAAGTTTTGTGGAATAAACAAAATGTCCCGTAAACAGAATGTCTCATCTCGTGATTTACGATGGGAAGCTGAAAGGAATAATTCTCTCCAGTCCGGCCAAAAGAGTGGAGGGATAGGAGAAATACCTCAAGTTGGATACCTTAGTTAGATGCAGACCAATCTAACCCACATTGTTCATTTTCGAGAAAATCGTATTGAAGGTTTTGTGCACCTCAGAATTTTCAAGAATTGTGGGTTAGACTGGTCTGCTTCTCGGGTTCCCATTTATCGTAGAGCTTCCACTGTACATTAATATCGATGGATATCCCCCCCC
>JAWQUT010000675.1:237707-278380 GCA_033807755.1 Ellobium chinense
CCCCCTACCAGAATACGCCGGTGTCAGGCTTTATCTCTTCGTTTTACAGATACAACTTACTTATGAAGAGGATACGGTCAGCCGGTTGCAACCGCACCTGATCTGCATTCATTACAGAGATGTCATCACCTCCACTGCGTCATGAGTCATAAGCGAATCCGCCATCCAGTGTCGTGGTTCTCTCTTACCGTCACCAATCCCGTCATGATAACTGTTAAAGTGTACAGATGTAAACCTTTAGCATTATTTAAATGAACTATTGTACATTAGTGAATACCTCATATAGAATCTAGTGGCTATATTTTTTTTCATTCAAACAAGTACGAGTGGAAATTCCAGAAATATTTCCCCTCCCCTCGGGCCTCGAATTCGGTTTCAGATCCATCGAATTCTAGCTCTGGAATCGAATCCGGATTCGAAGCTTAAAGGATCACATCTGCCAAACCCTAAAACTCAGCCTTTCAGAAAATTAGGCACCATGTCAGAAAGAGTTTGTATTTGAAAGAGATTTGTACAAATAATTGGGTGCTCACCTCCCTTTTTCTTCCTATTAAAAAAAATACAGCAATAGAAGTTTTATTTGGGGGAAAAATGCCAAAATCAAAGAAAAATTGAAGAATAACACAGTTCATTTACAGGGCCTCAAGAAGAAAAAAACCATAGGTGCTGATGACCAGAATGACCGCTTAACCCCTCCCTACATTTAAAAATTTCCTACAAATGTTTTGAGTAGTCAGTAGTGATGCATTCTCTACTGTTAAAGTGTCTCTATCTTGCTTCTTTAATGACAGAGGATGATATTTCTGTGGTGAGGTATATCAGCAGAGGGACACAGAAAATTTTCAATAGTCTCACTCACTGAGATGAATTGGATGAGATGTTGGTAGCCTTTGTTAGTTCCCTGGAGAAATATGCAACTGTCAGCTGTCAAGCACATTCATTTCCCTACAAAATGGTACCAATGTCGCTGCAATATCTGTCTTATATTCTTCTTATGGCCCAATTTAGAGTTTGATACCTCTCAAAATAGCTAATTCTCTTGATGACATACCCTGTGCTACTTTGAAAGCTCCCATGAACCTACACTTCAACCCTAAAATTTTGCCATGGTAGCCTATTCGGAAGGGACATAGTAGGGAATGGTCAGAGGGGAGTGACCTGGGGGTGATTGGGAGGGAAGGGGAAAAGTGACCTCCTCTTTGCTGGTCATTGTTACCATGTAAACACCTTGGCATGAGCAGGTAGTTTTCAGTTGACCATATTTGCAACCCTTAATGATAAAATCCATTTGTAACCACACATTTAAAACCTAAAAGTGATCATATTGGCATTTCTTAAAGGGTCATTGTGTTATTGATTGGGGAAGAAGCCCTGGAGAAACAAAAGTTTGGTGCATCTGCCCAAATAAATTTGAAGATATTGCAGCTTCCTTTGGCAATACCAAGTGATCCTATGGGATGGGCTGAGAAGGGGTAGGGTGGTGATTTTTCTAAAGGATTGGGGTGGGGTGGGGTGGATGGGGGTAGGGGTTAATGGTGGGGTTGGGGTGGAAGTANAATGGTGGGGTTGGGGGTGGAAGTAGGGAAGGAAAAAGGAACGAATGAAATCCTAAATTTTAAAAAAAATGGCCAAATTTGGTGCATTTTTTGCCAACACTGGGTGTGTGTGTGTCAAAGGTGGGGGGAGGGCTGGCGGGTGGGAGGAAAGCAAGAGAGACAAGGGAAAAAAGAGACCGAGAAAAAAATATAATTTAAAAAAAGCGTGTGTCATGTAAACTGAGTCTGCAGGGGGAGAGGAAGTTTAAAAGACTGTCCAGATAGCCTAGATGACCCCCCTCGACCGCCATGATGTAAATAGTGTGTTTCTAAGTGGAAACATGCCCAGGTACTAGCTGCTGGTTAAGGTCTCTGACACCTATTGTTTTTTCTTCTTTTGGCCCTGTTAACATTTTGCGTTATTCTACATATATCAATGTGATTTCGGGAAATTTCTTCCATGGAGGTTAAAATACGTACTTTTTTTTGCCCTATCTTTTAATGGGAAGAAAAAAAAGGGNGGGGGGGGGGGTCGGGGGGTCAACGCCCAAAATTTTTCACAAATTTCTTTTGAACAAAAATCACCCCAAATTCTGATTTGGTCCCCAATTTTTCATTAGGCTGGTTTTGACTGCGTACGATTACATGGGCCTATACATTTTTTTTTTTAGAAGGCTCAAATTGTACCTGAATCTTTAAAATTGGATGCTTTATTTAGATCACAGGTCATTTTACACATTTCTACATCCTAACACTGGCTGGCAGGACCCCCAAATAAATGGGATTTTATATATTAGCGGATTAATTAGTCATTTGCCCCTCTAATGGGTTTCACAAACCTTAACGGTCAAAGGGAAATAACCAGTGAAAATAAAATCGTGAGCTAGTACATCCAGTAATTGTTTCCCATTCATTTCGGTCTATAATTTTCACGATTATGTCCTTTCGACCATAAATTTCGCAACACTTCATCTCTCTCTCTCTCTCTCTCTCTCTCCGATTTTTAACATTATGTCCTTAGGATCACACGGAATTTCGTTATTGCCAAATTCTTTGTAATAGGACCGACTTCTCAACCACCTTATTTGTGCTTGTGTCTGCGTGTGCCTGCATGCATGTGTATGTGCGTGTGTGCCCGTGTCCGTTTGTGTGTGTGTGTGTGTGTGTGTGTGTGTGTGTGTGTGTGTGTGTGTGCATAGCTGTGCGCATGAGCACGTGCGTGCATGTGCGCGCGTGCGAGCGTGTGCATCTGTGCAAGCATGCCTGCGTATGTGCTCGCGTTTGTGCTTATGTGCGCACCTTTTTTGTCATTCTCTTGTTCATTACCTTATGTGTATCGACGAGGTCAGCAGTCAGCAGTGACGTTGTAAAAGGATGTGAAAGTGATAGTGTCGCTAGCCTTGCTGCGTAATAATGGTGGTTGTTGTGTCTTAGCTCGACGATGGTGTCTCAACCATCATTTCTGTAGTGTACGTGTGTTTATGTGTATGTGAGCCTCTGTATGTGTGTGTGTGTATATGTGTGTGTGTGTGTGTGTGTGTGTGTGTGTGTGTGTGTGTGTGTGTGTGCGCGTGTGTATGAGAGTGTGTGTATGTGTGTGTGTGTGTCTGTCTGTCTCCCTGTCTGTCTGTGGGTTTGTGGGTCTGTGGGTTTGGGGCTGTCTATGTTTGTGGTGTGTGTTCATGTGCTCGTCCGTTTTCTGTCTTTAAGATAATGTTAATGATAATGGTTATGATGATGATGTGTTTGTCGTTCCTAGAGATAGAAAAAGAGACTGGGAAAAAGAGTGCGATAAAGAGAGAGGAAAAATAGGAATTAAGTGTTGCTAGATTGGTGTCAAGAAAACATCGTAAATAATGAAGGTAGTAATAAATGGGACACAAATCACGGATGCACTAATTCACGATTGTCATTTCACTGGTTGTTTCCCTTCGACTGTTTGCTGCACCTAGCCTAACTTGTGTGGATTTTTTTCGGATTGTTCCCACTGACGCCACCAATGTATCGTCGTCACTAGTTCCCTCTCAGAGTATCACCGCCACTACATCAGCAATGGCAATAGTAGCAGAAACAACACCAGCAATAGTATCACAACCACCACAACCACCATCACCACCACCTACGATTACTACTACCATCACCACCTCCACCATCACCACCATTACCACCATAACACCTATTGTTATGTCAACCAGCACATCATCATAGCCTTTATCATTAACACCATCCTTAATGCAGAAAACTGACGCGCACGCAAGAACACACGCACTCACACATAGACACGCATGTACGTACGCAAACGTACACACATTCGCGCGTTCACATGTAAAATACCCACACGTGTGCACACGTACACGCATTCGTGCAGACGCCCACGCATGCACATGTAAGCTCGCACGCACCCGCCTGTGCGCAGACACACACAATATTAGTGGTTGAGTTCTACCCCATTACTCATGACTTAGATGAAACGAAATTCCGTGTGATCCTAGGAACACAATCAAGAGAATGAGAAGGAGAGTGAAAGACACAAAATACTATAGAGAGAGATACAGACAGGCAGACAGAGATAGGGGGAATGAATTGTGCAAAATTTGTGGTCAAAGGAACATAATCGTTAATAATGACAGTCGTAATAAATGGGAGACAAATCATGGATGCACTAGCTATGGTATTTAATTTTATTGGTTGCTTCCCTTTGACCGTAGCTGTTTCTCTCTTGCTTAAACTTAAAGGTTGTTTTTTTCTTATTTCATTGTTTCTGTTCTTTGTCACCAGAGATCAGCAGCAGCACCCTCACCACCACCACCAACCCCACCACTCCCACCACCACTGTCATCACTACAACCACCACCACTATAATTGTGTTAACCCAAAATCAACGACCAATACATCACCTTTCTAACCTTTATACACACTATCCTTACACACAGAAAACAAGAAGGAGAGAAAGAGAGAGAGAGAGATGATTTGGTGAAAAATTTACGGTGAAAGGGACAAAATCCTGAAAAAATAAGGTCGTGATATATGGGAGACAAATCATGGATGCACTAGCTCACGATTATCATTTCATTAGTTGATTCCCTTTGATTGTTAGCCGCTCCTGTCTCGCTTAGAGGGTTTTTTTTTTAATTCGATTTATCCATTTACCATTATAAGTGCTTCGTCGTTGCTATTTCTTTAAAAAGTATATCACCACCGTTACAGCAGCAATAATCATCTGGCACCGACCCGTAAGGAGGAAGTTGGTGGGGGAAGGGGTGAAGGGGACAGACATAGGATACTAGTATCAGGCCTCACTTTTGTGCCACCCAGTCGCAGGCGGGTGGGATGAAGAGGGGACAGGTTGTGTCGTGTCGGGCTGCCCGCAACGTAAGGGAGGGGGATAAGAGGGGCGACTTTATCTGCGTTTATTTGGGAGGAGGTCGGACAGGACAGAGTAGGATGGTTGTGGAATTTGAACACAGACACCAGACTAAAAAATGTAAGTTTTTATCAATCACACATGAGGATTGAAGAACGTTAATGTAACTGTCACGTACAAGCCAGATACACCTGTGTCAGGCTTTATCTCTTCGTTTTACAAATACAACTTACTTATTAAGAGGATACAGTCGGACGGTTGCAAACGCACCTGGCCTGCACTCATTACAGAGATGTCATCACCCCCATTGCGTCACGAGTCATAAGCGAATCTGCCATCCAGAGTTGTGGTTCTCTCCATCAATCCCGTCAAGCTAAGCACGATATTGGCCTGATCGACACATGTGAGTGGCGTTGAGCTGCATGTTTTATGATCACGTGCTATCTCCAGTCTATTGTGACAGGGTCGATATGCTCATTATGTCACCAGCTACATCTTTTCTGGATTTTCTTACGTAGATAAGAAGCTACCTTGATACCTGATTAGCATGTGGATATACGATGTTGGAGGGTGAAAGGATGGGAAAATGTCTGCTCATTTTTGTTTTTTGGAGGAATGATGTGTGTGTGTGTGTGTGGGGGGGGGGGGGGGGAAGGGNGGGGTGTGAAGGAAGGGCAAGGGAGTGGGGGAAAAAATGCTCATATGTCACCAACTATATCTTTTTGGGTTTTGTTGTGTGGGTAAGAATCTATGTCGACACCTGCATTGGAATGTGGAGAAATGAACTGACAAGTGATGGTGTAGACAAAGAGGTAGGGGAGGATGTCCATTCAACTCCCCACCCACCCGCCAGTAAGCAGTAATACTGTATTTGATATCCTGGTTTAGATCATGACAATATACATACCCCATCCCTCTCCACTAAACAGAGTGAAGTGAGGAAGAAGAAACTGAGGAAGAATAAGATAGAGATGGGAGGATAGACATAAATGGCGAGGTATCAACAGAAGCAAGACGACAGAGACAAAAATGAGAAAGAAAGGCAGAAGACAAGATAAATGAGGTTGAAATACGTTGACCAAATGACATGGATGATGGCAAGAAGATACGGGGGAGGGACAGAGAGAATGTGAAATAAAAACGCTTGTGGGTAATTGAAGGGAGGAGAAAAGTGATCAGATGGAGGTAAAAGAGAAGTGAGGACTATAAGAAAATGTTACAGTGAGGTTGGAATATGATAGCTAAGTGAGCAACCTCATGGAACAGGGCAGTGGCAAGAAGGAGGGAGCAAAACAGAGAAAGACAGCAGAGAGAGAGAGAAAGAGAGAGAGTGAGAGAGAAAATGTTACACAACATCTTCAATCAAAGAAAGTTCAACAACGAAACACAAGTTGCGATTTATGGAGCATAGAAGTTTTAAGCACTTTTCTTATCAACATAAAAATGTGCATAGTTTAACAATATATACCAAGATTATACAGAAAATAGTAAATCAACAACATTTGTTCTGATTGTACTCCTACATATCTGATCCTTTATACTGCAATAGTAACAAGATTAGCAAACTAATCTACCATCTCCAACCAAAGTTCCAAACCTGCAAAAATTTTACAAATGATTACCTATAAAAATAAGACAAATGATTACATCTATATTTTACTCTCAGGGAGGGCATTGTTCTGAAAATTTCTTGCTCTGTTTTTTTTTTCTCTCCCATCTTCGACAATTTCTTCACTTCTTATAAACACACTGTTTAACAGTGAAAGTTAAGGGCTTTTAACAACAGATGGTCTGATTCAGATTGACTTTTTTCACACCCGGGGGCTGGTACATCCATTTTGACCCCCAATCTCTTTTGATGTGGATGTTTTCCTCCTCACCATATTTGGCACATATCAAAAATTGGAGGCCAAAACTGTTGCTACCTCAACCAGAATCAGATGGGCCTTTGTAAACAGAACCAATAAAAATACTTATAGAACATGTGAACATTTGAATTAGGCTGAGTATACAAGCTTAAAAAGTGAACTCTGTATAATCAGTACTTTGCTGCATTTACGGTATAGTTATCAATGACCATGTGTGGGATGAACAATGTGAACATTGTAATAGTCACAAACGTTCAGGGCATATAAGTTCTGTGAGATGCAGGCAGGCATCATTACCGCCACCAATGTTGTTGCTGTGGTTGTCTTTGCTGCGGGTGCTGCTTTTACTTATTCTACACTGCACAAGACATGCCAAGCACTTCACTGGCTTGTTGATTACTTGCTCAATATCATAGCCCTGAGGAAGTATAAGTAAAACAATAAAATACCATTTCAGAATGCAATATTATTTTCTGCTTTGTATCTTACACTCATAGCGAAATTAAACTTTGGTGTCCTCGACACTGCATGAGATATATTAAATTTGGTAATGATAAGTGAACGTTGTGCTGACAGAAGTGAGTAAACAAGCAGTGTGTGATCAGGGCAACAAGCAGTGTGTGATCAGGGCAACAAGCAGTGTGTGATCAGGGCCTAGAAAAAAAATGAGCAAAGGCTCAGATGATTACTTTCAGAAAAGTTGAGTAGTACAATAAGACTTTATCACAAATATAGGCGGACTTCACGCATTCAGATTTCAGTAAACACAGGATGATGGAATCTGTTGCTGTCATATCAGCAGGAGTGAATAAGCAGCACAGTCTGTATTTGACTTCTGCATATGTCGTCTGAAAAATGCTGCTATTAATCGGACTGCTATGAAGCAAACCTCAATTAAGTGAAATCAACTATAACTGCATCTGCTCATTCTTATGTCTATTCACTGCACCCACCTACCTCATCATCTACCTCACTTGGTAGCAGGGACTCAATGGTTTTCTGTGTCAGCTGAAAATGGTAGAATAAAGAGAAAAAAGTAAACTCAGTTGAGTACAGATAACTTGAATTCTTTCGGGCTACATAAACTTGTCTGATGTTGCAGAATTTCAAGAAATACATGAAGCACTAGCATTGAGCCATAAATTTGAGTTCAGTCTGAAAGGTCTGTAGGAAGCAACCATGATTTCAAATTACATGTGGTTGAGGTATTTATACTTCACTATATTAACCAATGAAGGTCAAACTAGACACTGTGGGCATACTATACTCTTAACATGAAATACTATAAGTACAGACGACAAGAACACAAGCACCTGTTGCCTCTCCCTTGTTTTGCATTAAGAATCATTGCTGCTGTCATCATGCCTTATATTGTTTAGAATCAGCAAAAAGATCCAAGACACTATTAGTTATAGAATTCTATGAACATTTAAGTATGTTGCAAATTTCTGTACCGTAACCAATAGATTGATTAAAATAGTTTAATAAATTAATTTAAATGAATAGTCAGCAACACAATGACTTTTTGCTTTCCACCATGCTGATGTGGACAATAACTAGTTTTAAAATGCAGTCATGGGGTAAATAAGATTCTTGAAGGGTTATACCAGAATAGACAAACAGAATTATTCTATTCACCTGCTGCTCTTGCCAAACTATGAGGCAGGAAATGAAATGATGTGTGAGAAACATTCACAGTGAGTGAAGAACAAAGGCATTTTTATCTGAATCCCTGAAAAAGTTCCAGGAAGGCCTAAGGGAATTAGAAGCACACCATGATGGAAACATCAAAGATGAAAAACACAGAGAAAACTTTGAAAAAAAAAAATGGATGGAAGGCTACGTGACCTCAAAACACCATTGCTGATGCTGTTTACTGATTACAGTACTTACATTCAGTTTAACAACAAAATCTGCTGTGTGGTGCCTGCATTTAACATAGGCCTCCATTTTCATTTTCATCACAGGTGAGACCACTCTTTTGTTGCACTTTGTACAATATATCTCCCTGCAGAACAAAGGTGAAAAAAGGAAAGGTGTATTTTTGCAGGTATCTTTTGAAGACAGATCAAGCGTCTGTTTCTATTTTCAGTATAACATACAGGTTTATTCCATGGCAATAAAGTTGAAGTCAAAGGATTTTTTTTTTTGAGTGACATGAGGCTGAGGCAATGATTAAGTCATTCTGACTCAGAACTCATTTCTTTTGCATCACAGTACATCTGACCACTTTCCCTGTACAAACTCACCCAAATTCCTCTGATGATGTGAGCTGTTCACTTCCACACAAGCTACATTCTTGCCAGGAATAGGCTGAGCTCTCATCAACATTTGAAATTGTACCTGAGAGAGATCAAGTTGACAAAGTGAACCTTATATTTTGACATAAGACCAGCTAAAGACACAAAAGTAGTAGGCTTATAGAATCAAGGTGGTCCGTAGATTTGAGACACATCTATAATGAAATTTTATTTATGCCCACACTGGCAAGCACAGCCAGGGAATCAATAAGCTATTATTGTATTTTCATTAACTACATTAACTGACTTTCAAGTAAATTTTTCAAAGGGCAATCAGTGAATTCTTTAAGTATTACAGTAACAGGCACATAGCATGCTTATATAAAACTAAAACTGTATTAACACATTCATATGGTATTCTAAATATATACATGTATTATCCAAAACGTTAAATGAATCAAAGAATTGTCCTTTGAAATATGATTAGCTCCATTCTGTGTCTGCAACTTCCAGTAATGGTGCATGAATGATTATCTAATGCTCTTGGCCTACAATGGCTAAAAGGTGAATTGTATATATTTTGAATAAAAGGCACTGTTGATTCCACTGACTCCAATTCTGGCAGCAACAGGAACATCTGTGATTAAGAAATAGGTGCATTAAAGCAGAGCTGTGTGTGTATGCCCTCAATAATACCTTTTTGTGGGAAAATGTGATTTACTGGACTGTGATAAAGCAGGTTCAGTTGAATCAATGAAGCTTATAAAAACTAAAGAGGATTAGTCAGACACAGTCTCCTTACCATCCACACTGACAATGCTTCCTGGAGCTGAAGTATGACACAGAGATGGTAGTTTGAGTTCACAAGCTGTGACATCGTCAATTACAGAAGGGTCAATTCTTGCAGGAAAATTCCATACATCCCAGGATGGTTTATCTAACACCAGAGTGTAATTGTCACACTGGAGATGACCTAAAAAATGACAATAATAGCTTGTTTGAAGCATTTGTTTATGCCCTTACATTCCATTCATTCAGGTTAAACCATAGTTTCTCTCCTTTGCAATAATCAGAGCCCCTTCCCTTCCCCAAGACTACCCAACTCAAAGTGAGACAAAGGCTTGTTATTCCTTATTAACCACTCACAGCATAATCCTTCACAATGCATGATGTAGGATGCCATGCTATGAAATGATTAGTCGATAATTTTAGATAATCCAAAATATGCTCAAAAGGAAATGACTCAGCCGGTCCAGCAAATTTCATATTAAGCGTGTAAAGTGTACGTCACAAAATTTTCTAAAAATCTAAACCTTCCAAACTTTGATGTTTTCAAGCTGCTAGAATAGCTCTTCATGACCCACCTTTTTCCAAAACGATGTCTCTGAACAAATAAATGGATGAGGCAGATTCCTTTATCACACATTCACTTCCAATTTCGAATCTTTGCACCACAGTGCCAGTTTCACTGGTACATGATGAATCATAAACAAACACAGTTCTTGAGCCACGTGCCTGAAACAATGCAAAATATACCCTGAGTTCCCATGAAAACCAGGATTGTAAATCTCCTGCAAAACACTTTGATTAAAAATTTCTGCCCAAGCAAAGTTGTCTGATCCCCACGCTGCGCCCACCCACCCCTACCCTTTCTTACAAAGTAATGGAGGGAAACATTTTCTGTTTATTTTGCACTCATGGGTTAAGGCCATTAGTGCTATCAAATATATCATTTCACTTCACTGAGGGAAAAGGTGCTAAAACCAATGAAAAATTTATCCTCAAAGGTGAAAAATGATACAGAAACTAGTTCAATATTTAAATTCTCGCTGATGTTTACAGGCAATCATCTATTTTTATGTATTTCACCCAGGAAACAAAATGTAGAAATCCATGTAATCTTAGCTTAGTTGACAAAAGCATTCTTTCATCTGCATATCACTGTTTTTCTTAACTGAATCAAAGCTCTAATTCTTTGCACAAATGATTACAACAACCCAATCACTGTTTTTTCAAGAATTAACTATACCTACCTACCTGCTCAAATCTTGGTAGCAGCAGAGCCTTAGCCACAAAAGTTACACGGCTACCAGGATCACTCTGGGGATGCACAGACATTGCACAGTGAGTAATTCTGGCCAAGTATTTGAAGGACAACTCAGGCCCAACAACTTGGAGGAGGAGGTTGGGGATAGGGGATGGGGATAGGGGCTGGGGAGGGAAATGGGAAAAGGGGGAAGGTAGAAAAGCAGCATCTGGAAACTTCAGTCACCAGTACCAGATTTTCAGCACTGCAACTTAAATTAAAGTGATTAAGTTTTGGTTGAGAAATTACCTACAAAAATATTGAAAAATATCATTTTCCCTGTGAGCTCATAAAGAACTTTTAAAAATTTCAAGCATATCAACATCCTCCTATTAACCATTCTATGCAGATGGGTAGATCATAATAAAAAATACAAAGTGTATAAATTTCAAACTATTAAAATTAAATAAAAGCTCTACCTGCACTGCCTCCTGTAATGTCATCAAATTCAAGAGGTTTGTCTCCTCACTGGTAATGTCTCCTTCCTCACTGAAAGTGCCATTCACACTAGGGGCAAATTGCAACATGTAGGCAAAATTTGGAGCTTTGGGATGAGCCTAAAATAAATAAATACATAAATAAATAAAATAGGAACTGATGAACTTAAAGTTCATGGGATCAGTACAAAATTTCTAAACGGTGAGGTTTTTGATTTCACAGGGATAAGCTGATTCACAAAATTACAGACTCTGGACCAGAGCATTACAACAAATATGCAAGGCTTCTGAGCACACTAAGCTGAAAGTTGTGCTTTGAAGCCAATCTTGAAGCATACCTGGGTGTACTCCATGACATATCTCCTCTGTAATCTTCTCCATGTTTTACCATTATCTATAATTCATTCTGCACGCATAATGCACAGTAAATGTACACCAGATTTTAATAATAAGTTTTTACATGTCTTAAATCCTGGTGACGCTGACTTACAAGACTTAATTATCATTTTGGCTGACCAGGTCTCACAGTAACTTTCTCAACTTGTTAAATAGAAAGAAATCACTTAATATTTTGCCAACAAGAAAGCCTTCTTGCATAATAACAAGAAGACAGTTTTAAGTAAAGAATAAGTAAGGAGCAAGACCAGTCTTCTGAGTAGTTCTGAGTTACTGTGAGCTCCTCTATTTCTATAAAAACAACATGACAGTGACTAAGCCACTTGTTGTCAAGAGCTCTAGAATTCACTGCCAGTGGACAGCTGATAGTAGTTTACCTGCAGGAGTTGTGATGCATCGCTGCCACCCTCCTGACTCTGAACTGATGGAAAATGCTGCATCCAGGTCTTGTCAATAACTGTGAACAAGACTGGTTCCCTTTATGAAAAACAAAAACAAGAACGAAATACAAGTAAAATATTGCCAGGAAATAGGTCGAAATATTAACAGTGGACACTAATCTTATAAATGCATAATCTTTGGATGGACACGACATGAACTCAAGCAATTTTACTTTACAGGTCACTCAGCAGCTCTCTCATCTCTAGCAAAGTGTCTTTTTTAATCCTCCAGGTGCTGAGGTCTCTAGCATATAAAGACAACAGCTTTTTCTGGTCTACAGCAAAATACCCATTTCACAGATGGATGGAATAAAATACCAGTGGAATGCTTTCCCTAGGGTATAGGCAGCCTGGTCATAGTGGGAAATAAATCCATGACCTTTTGATCAGAATGTAATGCCTTAACCATTCAACCACACTGCTCCATTGTGACCCTATGACAGGCCTAGCCCCTACACCTCTCCTGAAATAGTGTGAGTGCTTCAGCCATCTGAAATGTGTAACATCCAGGTTTGTATCTGGAGATTATATCTCTAGTACATTGGAACTCAGTGATAACAGGGTAGTCTTGATTTTCAAGTTTTCCGTGTTCATTATGCCCCAATGGTTTCCGATGAGGATATGGGGAAAGATGTAACCCAAAATGAATTCTTGTGGTTCATGTACATGCAGATTTTGTGCTGCTGTTGCTATCAGTCAATGTTGATGTAACACATGTGACAGCTCAGGTGGTTGGTCTGCATACACCAAAAAAAGACAATTTTGATTTTGACACACACACTGGCTGTCAACCCACCCTATTTATGCAAGAATTTGTACTTGAGAAAATGAGAAGCCTCATAATATGCATTTCAATCTACACCTTGATTAGTTCAATCTAACAGAAGATCACTGTGGAGGATTTCTAGTTTTTCTCACAAACCTACCTGTCCCTGTTGGTTCTGGACAACACACAAAGGCCTGAGCACACACAAGACTTCCCTTCAAGTTTGAGCACACTGGTATGGGTGTCAGTGTAGTCATCTGGCAATTTCACAACAGCCATGGTACCAGCTGAGTCTTCCAGTAGAAGCTGATATCTGCCAGATGGAGAGATAAAAAGAATCAACTACAGTCTAGGCTGTGTCACCCTTTACTGTTAGTTACTGTCTTCAGAGATGCCACTTACATGTCAACATAGCATAAGCACTGACATGGTAGGGTGCTCTCACCAAAAAGAGGCTAGCATTACAAGAGTGCAAATTCATTAGTGAGACTCTACTCAACATCTAATCTGGACATACTGTTATGGTCAAAGGATTTAATCTCACCTTATTTTGAAGGTCTCCTTGACTCTGTGCCGAAAAATCCTGAGGATCGTGGCGGAAAAAGGAGGTAAGCAAGCAGTATCACTTCTCACCATCTCCATGCTCTCCAGCAAAGACCTAGCGGAGGCTGGTGCCACAGTAGATGGGTTGGGTGTTAAGCATACGGAATGCAGCATGGCCGAACAAAATGTATGAGTTGAGGAGGATGATGTTAAATCCTTGTAAAATGACAAGCAGAGAGGTACAAAACTATCATTTCATATGTCTAATAAATATGATAAAGCACTTCCATACTGAAAATACTATGAAAAGCACAACTCAAAAATGTAGGCAAGAAAAACTACTCTTTAACAAATATGAAAAAATAATAACCTACCCAGTTTTGACAAACACATCTACATACACACACACAGAGGAGACTGGCTGTATTCCATAAGAATGAAATAAAATAGTTTTAAAGTTATTACAGTTATTACTGAAAACTGCTGATATTACCCATTTATTTTGTGATGAGAACATGAGAATTTGACATTCATCTTACTCAGACTGCATTTCTATTGGTCTACCCTGCTATATTCCTGGAAGAATAAATGCATATCCCTGAAATGTAGAGCTCCCATTGGTAACTTCCAATCCTAACATAACTATTAATGCCATTTAAGTGTTGTTTGCTCATCTGCATCATTAGCTTAATCATTACACTTTGCATGAAGCAGAACAACTTTTTACTGCAAGGTGCATTTGTTGATAAAACTTTCAGCAACAGCAATCTTTTTTCACGCCCTACTAAATTTACAGTCAGGCTGAGAGAGCACGTCAACATGCCTGTCGAGGTGGGTGGAAAATTACTGGAGACAAAGCCGCAGGGCAAGCACTGGTTGGCAGATAGGGATCTGAAACAAAACAATAAAGAAATTTTAAAAACACTCCTTTCAAGTCATAAAACATCTCTTGTCTTTGTCAGAAAGCATATGTTCATATTTCATACATACAACATTTGGCTGAAAAAGTGGTTAATTGTGAACCCCAGCAAGGGTCAAGAAATGAATATACCCTGCTCTTTTTCATTATGCTGATTTCAGTCTTGCTGGAGACTGAATTCAGTATATTATACACCCTTAATCACACACAGAGATGCCATTTGAGTATTATAAGATATCTGGAACAGTTTCCAGGGGTCAAAACAGTCACAATGCAACATAGGTTTACAGATAAGTCTGTCATAACACATAAAAATAAAGCAATCTGGAGGATCTAAAACTGCTAGAATTCTGACAATTTCTGTGAAAGTGTCATCCTCAGAAAAATACTTCACAATCATATGACAAGCAGAAAATATAAACAATCTATGAGACCTTTTGAGCATGGACACTTCCATGTGGCTGATACACAAATTTTATGACTGTCTCTACCACTGTCGGCTGTCCCAGTGTCTTCCTGGTCTGTTGTTGGCAAGACCTGTACAAACTGGGTACACAGGAGTGTACATCCACCATTACTCTCATCCAGTTGTTGCCTGCAAAGTATAAAATAACANGCTGATTCACAATGATCAGTAACTTTCAAACCCCTAGTCCAAGACACAGCCACCCTATGATTTGTATCATGAATGAAAATAAATCCATCATTATGTAACCTGGTTATACATTATTTTAGGGAAGTGTGTCACCAGGGATTTTACCAAATTAAGATGGGCCGAAAAATCCTACACCAGAATTTCCTTTCCCTGCCAGGACTCGAACCAGGGTCTCCCAGCTTGCAAGTCTGAACGTGTTACCATTACACTACAGGGACTCTAACTTCACAGCAATTTAATTCTTAAATGCCTATTGCCTGAATTGGTCTCTACTTCCATACGCGAGCCTAGTGTTCACCCGTGACCCTAACACACTTCCTGACTGCTCACAAATATATATGGAGAATTGCTGACTCAACTCAAATCACACCCTCAGAAAAGACGTGGAAAAACTGTGATTAGATGATGAGTGAGTTTGACTTTTATCTGTTTTCTGATGGGCTTAGCTGAGAACACCGATTAAGCAGCTTGTACTTAAGTGGAGTTAACTGTAACAAGATCCACTTCAGCGAAAAATAGTGTTTCCCAGATCTGCATTTAGAGCCAGGATACCTTCCTCGGGAACAGAGAATAGAGCTTTCTAAGGCCATTTTATAAATATATTCTCTGAAAGAAGAGCGAAGAATTAATGTTTTCTCTTACCATGCTGACTGAACATACAATATCTTACCATGGAGGAAATATCTGCACCGTCATCCCAGATTTCAGGGACAGTTTTTCAACAGTCTCACGTATGAATATTGCTTTACAAGGATCAAATCTGTTGGGCTGTTCCAAGATGCGACATTTGGAGATGTAACATGAGAAGTGTTTCTTCAGGGACAGTAGCTGAACTGTCATTGATCTATTATTCTTGTCTGTGAAGAAAGTAAACCATTCTTTATTACTCTCCAGAGTTATATCTAATCAGTCTATCTGAGTAACTTTTCTGAGTAAATATAACACAGCCTGACAGGTGTTCATCCAAAATAATGTCAAGCAAGTCATCACCCCAGTTTACAAGAGTTGTATGTCTATATAGTATAATCCTGAAACTCTTCCATGATGTACTTGGGTTAATGCCAAGGACAGGCTTAGGGTGGAAAAAAGAATCCTTGAACAAAAAGATCCTCTCTCGTCTGTAACCTGTCCCTTACATGGGCAGTGTTTCCACTTTTGTTGAAAAATGACTTAGTATTTTATTTAGAGATATACAGCAGATACATTTCTGTGTTAATTCTTTAAACACAAAATTGAGCTTGAAATTTGCATTCTTGCAAATTTCATGCCATTTATTAACAAATAAAGCAGAAGAGCATTTCACCCACATGTTATTTTCCTTTATTTCAAAAACATCTAGAAATATCTACCACTTATTGAGTTTTGGAAAGCACTCTCAAGTTACATACACAGAGGTTTTGCAATTTTCATTCCTATGCCTATGCTTTCTGTCCCTCTCCTTCCTGGTGTTCAAGCTGTTATATGAATGTATATCATTTCACCAATCACTTTTATTTCAAATTTCTTGCATACACCCATCCTCCGGTTAGAGTAGAATAAACTTACTTTCAGAAGTTCCCTCCTTGACAGAATGGTACCAAAACCTCACTGATGACTTCTCACGATTTAGAAGGCGAGCAAGCTGCTCAGCCAGGCTGCCTCTGTGAAGTACACCACTCAGTTCATGTTAAACTGTAAGCACTGAGGTACAAACTATCAAATCTATCTTATTTTATTCCTAATTATATATAGATGCTTCATGTTTTATTTCCAGCCGCTGGGTGAGGATTATGTCAAATAAACTCCTCAAGACCGAGCAGATACATAGAAAGTAATGATATTTTTTGTGGTCTGAACTTACCAAAAGATTCAGACATTCCTCTGAATTTGATGCTGCTGAGAAATTTCAATTCCATTTCTTCAAAAGTTAGGCTGAAGGTACTAACTAAATACTGCACATGCCTAGCAAATTTCCGTTTCTTCTTGGCTGAGTCTGCCCCTGGTGGAACCATTGGCTGATCATTCTTCAGTGGCGTTTTTTGTTTCTGGACTGCCATAATCCAGTCACTGGCTTTAATTTTGTGTCCGTCAGCAGAGCTACAAGCGGATGGGGATTTTTCATCTCGAATGCTGAGACACTGTGAGAGAAAGAAATCGTACAGAGTTACCGAACCAAACAGCTCTGCAATTGCCAACAGGGACCTCTGGACACATTTCTCAAGGCTAAGAGTAGAGAAACTTTACAGCAATGAACAAACAACAGTTTCAAAGTTTACTGAAAAAAAAAAAAATCCCAAACCACTCTGTGATACATGGGAACATACTTACAAATGACAAATGATGACAAACATCAGATAAAAATGCACCAAAAAAATAAATCAACAGCTCAGCTGATTAATCAATCCATCCATCAAACAACAATGTGCACTTAGGATAATGTGTGCATCTGTAATAGCGAAATGTTGTAATGAGTGACAGGCAATGAAAGCAATTCATGATAGACATCTGATACCTAGCAAATATTAGAAATCATTGAATGATCAAAATGAAGAAAAAAAATTGAAGGAATTTAGATGTGATGTTTCATGTGCCTTGGGCGTGTTTAGTTTGCAAACACGATCTCTGAGCTTGAACAGTTTTTACAGACCAGGATCTGTGTAAAACAAGAACATTCACTGCTTGGCCTAAAGGAATTATCATGAGAACTGCAGAAAAGAAAAGTATGTATGGAGTGAGGATTTACATGTCATCATACTCTGAGTAGCTGTAGTGCACCAAAACAGCGAAACTCACCTGAGAATCTGACAGCAAATGTTCATCACTCATTGTTCCCGCCTGATCAGAGTTTTGCCTCGGGACCTCATCATCTGAATCCTCTGGATCAGATACTGTAATGTCCTCATCACTTGTTCCACTCTCTCCCATATCACTAGCTGCTGGTTCTATATCAGAATCAATGTCTGAAATCTGCCCAGATGAATCCTGACTTCCGATTATATTTAGATGTCTATTTACTCGACGAATGAAACAACCAGATCGCTTTGATTTCACTTGGTTTGCATTTTGGCAAAACTGCTTTTGTATCTGAGTACTGTCCATCACTGATGATGATGATGACTTGATTGCCTCAGAGGAGAGTCTGGTCTCTTTACAAGAAGCATTTGTCTGAGAAGCAATCCCATCTGATATGTCTCCGCAGGATGCAACATCTCTCTGAAAGGCAGAGATATCTTGATGTCTACCAGAACTTTCTTCTTCCTCCAGAGCATCACCAGAGGAAGGCTGAGAAATTAAAACTTCATCCTCTTCCAATGCAACATTTAATATCTTAAGCCTTTTTTGCCTGGAATCAGTGTGTTTCTGTATGCATGAAGCCCCCTGTTCACTACTGTGTAACTTTTTTCTCTTCTTATTGACATTTTCAGGCAATTTTGGTCTATCTGGTGCTGATTCGTCTGAGGAACTAGATGCTGAGTCAATATCTTCACTGGCGGAGGCAGTTCCTGTAGGAAAGGAGGGAGTGAAATGGATGAAAAAGAGACAATGGTTAAATATCAAAAATTAAAATGCATATATTAGAATTTAGATCCAAGTATTGCATATTTATTATAATAAACAGGTTCATGTAGCCAAGCACATAAATATAAACTTCATTTGAGCACAGTGCAGACTTGAACAGCATTCAGACGCTGTCTGAAGTACAATTTACTTTTTCTCCAGTTTTCTTGGTAATATGCCATCACCATAATCTTTGACCAGCTGCCAAATTGACAGATTTTCCTCCACTTGTTAATAGCTAACATCTTGTCCTTTCCTGAGTACATTTATTATACTCACGCTGGCTAATGCTGAATCCTGCCAAAAATTCATCCTGTTTCCATGTCATGGTTTGAGAAACAATCATATGTTTGCCATGATGGGTAAAAGATCTGTCTAAGATAGGCCCATCACGTTGCTTTCTAGTTCTGTTACGTGCTTTCCTTTTCCCTTCTGGTGTTTTATCTGAAACAATTCGACACTCCACATCCTCTTCACTCTGTTTACTACATTCACTGATGTTTGAAATGGCCTGCTTGAATTTTTCTACCCCTGAAAATCCCTCTCCACAATGCTGCCACCCAGCCATGGTAGGTAACTGATGTGGAACAGACGTGTGTGGCCGTGGATACTGAGTAATGAGCTAGTATGTTAGATCCACACTCTTCAAACTCTGTAACATATACTCTTATTTGTAGACTCTAGTATGATCTATGTGAAATCGCCGTTCTGTAATATCTGAAGGAAATAATCATCGTCTCATTTATCTTGCTGAGACAGGAGTTTGAAAGGTTCCGCAATTTCCTGGATTTTTGACCAGATCTCTCCTTCTTGCTGAAGAGCACCAATATAGGAGATTGATAATTTCCAGAACATGAGAAAGTGAATACTTTTTGAATTTCCCAAACAAGAAAGCTATGTAAACAATGGCATTCGATAGCTCGGGTTTCAATACTCTTGTTTCATTGTTTAAGTCGCCAAAATTTGACCAATGGTTGGTCGTTTTACACAACAGAGAAGTTGAAAAAAAACTTTTAGGTACAAGAAAACTATTTACAATGTGCTTTTGTTCTCTTATCTTACTAAGCTGTGCGAAAAAGGGTAATTTCAGGTTTAGAATCGAGTATGACATCATACAAGCGTCTATTGACTACCCATCCTAGGTTAAAGGTTATGCAACTGTAACTGTTACATAAACCGGGAAAAATGATTCACGTAAAGGCGTATAGCAGACACATTATGTAACTGCACGACTAGTATCACGAGACCTTCTTACGTGAATTATAGCAACACAGTATACTCTATAAGAGTTGCCGTGGGCAGTTGTAGCCGTCATTCAGTCATTCTGCATTCATTCACCAGCTGTTCACCAAGACTGTGACGACCCGCGACTCCGAGCCTTTGAGTTGAGCAGTTGAGCTGATTGAGGACACCCTCGAAGTCTGCAAAGTACATCAAGACTAATCTGATCTTTAAACTGTTAAAGGTAGACCTACGTTGTAGTATGTTTTGCATTAGATCTGGCTACAGTAGTCAAGTATTCAGATCTGCACTCAATATACTATGAAGATCTAGACTAGTCTAGATTTGTCTAACTAAATAAATAGTCTAGAAATCGTACAAACTCATCAAAGGGGACTCGAATCAACATGTTATTAGCAGAGGTTAAAAAAGACTGAGTTGTTGGTTCAGATATAGAGACTATACTATATAAATATCAGCAAATACATTGAAGAGAAGTTACTTCTAACTTATGTCAAGTTTACACCTATAAAAGAATGAAAAGCAACAGTAATATATGTAAAGTATGAGACTGTCCTTGTTTCTCTGCGGAAACAGTTAATACATGTAAATGCCACATTTTAATTCTAAACAGCACTGTAATTTTTATTAAACTCCATTGAGAGTCGCTGTGTGTTATTCCTTGAAAGTACAGTGAAACACGGATATAACGAGGTCGTCAGGACCGACCGTCGGTGCTCGTTAGAACCGATGGCTCGTTACACCCATGGTCCACTGAAAATCATGTAAAAACTGTCAGCAGTGTCAGGGAGACCCATATAGTCATATATACTAGATCTAACATGGCTAGACTGCTCGCTGCGGGTAGAACGGAAGCGCCTTGTCTACCCAGGGGTCACCCAGGTAAACATACCAGCATGCCACAAGTTTGCCAATTATGTTTAGTTTTATCTCGAAGGACAGACATTTTTTCTTCCTCGATTCCATCATTGACAGGTGTAAACAAAGCAATGCAAATGTTGAGAGTTGAGAAACGAATGACTGACCGATCGTAATCACCGTTTCTGCGATTGTTATGTCTTATGATTGAAATCAAATTGCCTAGCGCAATGATTGGTCTAAACAACAGGCTTGGCCAATCATTAGCCGAGAATATCAATCCCATCTCCACCGCATCCTTCCCTACCCCACTTCTTGGCCTACTGCGCAACTAGTTTGTACCGGTAATCCTACAGGTAAATTACATAAGTGGACGAAAGGGTTGCGAGGGCTTATATGCAGGTCGGTTACCTCGTTAGGGCCGTGTTTAGCGGATTTTGTGCTCGTTATATGAAAGGCAAGTTTACTATTACAAAGAAGGAAAAAAAAACGGGGATTTTCATTTTGCTCAGTACATACGAGAACTTGTTTTATCCGTGCTCGTTATATTGGAGTTTCACTGTAATAGATCAAGACAAGCTCCTCATATCACTCATATCACGAACTACGTACTCGACAGAATATCAGACCGCCTGATAGAAGTTTAGGTCTGCTTGTCCCATTGATTGTAAATTTTGGTTTTTGAATAGCAGGCAAGTGTTCAAGCACTCTCATTTCAGGATGATTTTTGCATTTCAGATAAGAACCGAGGATGTGGATTTTAGACGAGAACAATCTGGCCATATGTGCCATTGTTACAGTGTGTATGCAGTTCATCTTTTTCCTGATTGCCTGCTCCTGCAAGTTTGATAAAGTTACAGATTTTGCAGGAGGCACTAATTTTGTAGTTCTGGCTGTCATGACATTCTTGATATCATGGGTAAGTACTACTCTTAATTTGCTCTTCACTCTCATTAAGTTTCAGTAAGAGTTCAATATAATACTCTGGATGGGCTCTAGAGACATCTCAGCAGTTGGTAAAGGAGAGAGGAAGGGTGAATTTGGACCCATGGTTGACATTTTCCAGCATGTCAGTGAATTAGATGATATCTTGCTACTTACAGCAGCTACTGACGATAGTAAAAAAGTTCCCTTTCAATATGTATGTTGTGGTTGTCTTATATTTGTATAGTTGAAAGTAAAGAACATTTGTAATTTTAATAGCACTCAGTTCCTAATATTTACAATTTTGGATGGAATTTACAGTGGAGCTCTTGTTTACACAGCCATTGCTCAAAAAAAGCAACACACTTTCAGTAGCTTGGTCAATTTCTTGCAGACATTTAGTACAAGACAGATCATTGTAACAGTGTTCATCATTGTATGGGGCTTGCGTCTCTCTGGCTACCTCCTGTACAGAATCATTAAGATTGGTGAGGACACCCGTTTTGATGACAAGAGAGAGGACTGTCTGAAGTTTGCAGCCTTCTGGATATTTCAGGTAAAGTCTATTGTGTTCACTTGATTAAGAAAAATATTTGCAACAGACCTCTTTAACATGAAACTGATTTTGTTTTTCTCCTATTATAAATTATTTATGAAATTAACTTTTCCTTTCATTTCTGGCCTGATAAACAAATTAAGAGAAAGAGAGGGGAGGGCGGTGGGGAAGAAGATGCAAACTTGCAGGACCCCTCAGAGGAACGGGGGCTCCCCGCAGAGCCACTGATTTTAGGGTGGGTGGCCCTCCATCCCATGTCCCTTGGAACGCAGACTACCCCCGTGGAGTGGCGAGTTGGGATAGCCAGCTAGGACCTCATTGCACTCAGAGGCCCGATAATAGGCCCTATCATTGGCCTGCCGGCACGGTGATCCTAAACGGGGATAAGCTACGACTCCACACCCCCATTTCAATCTGTCCGGAGGAAACCGCCCGTCCGGCCCCATAGGAGTTCATTTCATGCTGCTTTGCAACTCTCGGGTTCCCCCTCCTGAGTTCTTTTAGGGGTGGCTTGACGAACTCGGTGGGCGTGGAATTGACCACACGAAATGCTCAGACACCTGCAGGAAGCTCAAGAAGAATACAGACAATCACAGGAATGATGACTTGAGAGACTCTTTGCTAAGGTTTGAATCTTAGTACGGAGCACATAGTGCAATGATATTGTTTCTGTCAACACATAAACAAGTAAACTGAGGTCAAACCCAATACTGGTGGTATGGAGGAAGAAGTAAAATGTACTGACCCTTTCGTAATACACATGGGTCAGTCTTGTATGCAGGTTTGCATCATGGACTGCAGTTTTCTGCACAAGCTTTTCTTGAGGAGTCTGTATTTTTTACCCAGCATATACAGAGTGTGTGATCTGTTTGGGACCTATTCTCACATGGTCTGGGAATGGGCCAACCAATGTAATTGTTTTGTGCAAACAGGATGATTTGTGACCCTTTCCTCATAACGATTGTATTTCCACTTGGGAAACCTGTAGGCTTACTCATGTATTTGCCAGATGTTGTTCAAGTGAGGCCCACTTCTGGTGTCCTTATATGGCCACTTGAGTGGGAGCCAGGTCTTGCTGGAGATAAAAATATTTGCAGTGGGTTCCATTATGACAGACGTCATGGATCAAAATTGTATTTCTGACATTGATCTCTCATTGCAGGCTGTGTGGGTGTTCACAGTGAGTCTCCCTGTGATATTTGTGAATGCTCCTGCCAGTGCTGATAGGTATGACTACATCACTCCACAAGACATTGTTGGCATCATATTGTTTGCCATTGGACTGTTGGCGGAGACAGTGGCAGACATTCAGAAATTTAACTTCAGAAACAACCCTAACAACAAAGGCAAATGGTGTGATACAGGTTAGTATTTCAGATTGATAAACATGATCTCTGAACTTCAGTAGATTTTAAAGTATGTAAGAATGTAAACACCTGAAAAGTCCAAGATTTAAGACTAGACAAACGAGACTGAAAGTACATTTCTCTTAATTTGTAAAGCCTGGTTAGTTCTATACTATTGGTTAAGCAAAAATTTTGATTATATAATGAATTAAAGAGCAAAAGCACAGTGTCAGACATTAAATGTATCTCAAGCTTGTCAGTTTTTAGTCATGAAAAAGCAGCTTAAGATGAAGTGATGCGTGTTATCAGTTACTCAGACAATTATTAAAATTATGGGCCTCAGAAAATCTCTATGCAGGTATTAGAGAAGTTAATTGCAAGTGAAGTATGACCTCAGCAAGAAATTAAATCCTCATTTATACCAGCTTTTCTGATATGGGATTGATTGCATCCCCATTAATGTAATCTTGATGTGTTTCACCACTTCAGGTCTTTGGCGCTTCTCACGTCACCCAAACTATTTTGGTGAGATCACAGTGTGGATAGGTATCTTTATCATAAGCACCAGCATTTTACAGTATGGCCAGTGGGCAGCTGTCCTCAGTCCACTCTTCACTATGTCCATCTTGCTTTTCTTGAGTGGTATTCCTCTACTGGAGCAGAAAGCAGATGAGAGATACAGAACGTGAGTGATATTTAATGCTGTTGGTCCGTTTTCATTTTAGTAGTAGGATAAGCTGGAAGCACTTCCTGCATTTTTTTTGACAGTCCTGTACTGGTTTTGGTGAGTTTTGACAAGACATCATTGTGGGAACTAGCTGTGTCTGCCAACTTCATGATTTATCGCAGGAAGATTCATTGTGTAAAGTTCAGTGCGTACTGGATCTGTTTTATGATAGATGTGTATTGCCCCTTAACTAAAGATGTAGTGTTGCTAAAGTTGTGTTTTAGCAATGTGTAAGAATAAGATGCTTTATCATCACTCTGAAAACAATAATCTGTGCTGGACTGGTGGAATTTTATTGGTTTGAAACACTTGCCATCATTACAACAGTAGCAAATATTCTGAACACAAGTGATATGGTTGATAATAGTTGTAACAAGAACCCGTTCTGCTCTTTGGTATTAACGAAATGTCCAGAAAAGTATTTATGATTTTGTTTCATTGTCTTTGATTATTTGCTAAATTGATTTAGTAATAATTTTTGGCCCAGGTAGTAGAAAACTAAAATTTAAAATGCCTCTTGCTTGACTTCATATCCCATTCTGTTCGTTGTATTTCTTTCTTGTAAATATTGTTTGTATTTTTATCTTTTCAGCAATCAGCTGTACCTGATCTACAAAAATAGAACCAGCCCTCTGGTGCCCTTCCCTCCTCCCTGTTATGGGTTGCTGCCATCCTGCATGAAGTGTTCACTGTGTTGTGAGTTCCCCTTGTATAACCATCTGGATGGAGAAAAACAAAGTCTGAAACAGCCACCGCAATCACAAGAGCCAGTGACAGAACAGCCTACGTCAGAAAATGTTTAGTAAAATTCAATGCAAAAACCTGTGTAAATTACAGTGATGATGTATATTAGGCTTGTATTCAAGCCCATTCCTAAACCAAGGCAGGCTTGATCACCTAATTACTTGTTCACTCCCAGGGGAGGATACAGTGTCACTACCATTTCAGATAGTTATTCCTGGCATTGGAACATCTTTCACTGTCGTAAGCTAGGGACCCAATTTACTCTGGATCATTCAGTTCTGAAGTGAAGTTCATTGAAGTGAATGTATAACTATAATGGAGGTCTAGTAACACATAGATGAAACTTGGTGTATGAAGGTATTCAGTATATTTAGAGAAAGTTTTTAGCAGTTTATATCATCCATATTGATGTACAATGTTTTATTCCATACATTACAAATGCAGAATTTGATATCATTTTGTTCCGGTTGTGAGGCTGTTTTTGATAAGGTGTCAAAATTTAAGTGCGAAATCAAAACTCTAAACAATTAAGTTTTATGAAGAATTAGGCCTCTTGATGCCAGTAAAAATGCTGTATAGGACTCCAAACATTGTTATGTTAAATACATATGTTATCATGGAACAGAGGAGTGCCTACACAAAGACTGTATCTTTGTATAAATTATGAGAGAGATTGAGTCTTTGGCAAGCACCCCTCATAATGTTAATATAGTCTAATTATCTCAGAACATTTTATTAAAGTGTGTATAAAAACATTACAGGCCATATAGAGATGTGCTGTTTTGCCATTGGAAGCATTATGTTAAATGACTGCATATGATTAACCGAGATCTAGTTCTTGATAGCATTGTCTTAGATAATGAAAATTTGTTGATAGATTATACATTTTTTTTAGCTTGATTATACTGGTGCTAAGAAGTTCATCATGCCATCAATAAATGAAAATGTATCATCTGAAAGTTAAGATGAGAAAATAGCACTGATGAGGAAAAGAGTGGTGTGGACATGGCATATGTTATGAAGTTTGGTGTTTGAATGGCTTGTGGTGTGAAGAGATATTTTATGCCACTCTTGACTTATGTGTGGGAGAATATCTAGTCATGTAATCGGGGATAGTCACTAAATCATTGTTTTGTCATTTTGTTTGAGAGTGTTACTGATGTTGATTTCATGTGTCCACTGTTTGGAAATTCCTGTGAAATTACTAACTTCTCTTCACTTGCTAGTTTGAGTGTTCATGTTGCCAAAAAATTTGCCAGTAACTGTATATGAATTAAGCTGATACGGAACACCATTAGAAAACATTCTGTACTTCTGTCATAACTGCCCACCAGCAGAATGCACATTGCTAGCTTCCCAGTCTTGTTTTTGCATAATCTTGGAATTAGCATCATCGTCCACATTGTTATCATCATCACCACCACACCACAATAGTACCAGTAACTAGCAATGTGGACGTGTAATTGTCAGATTTTTTGATGGCATTCAGTATATGAAATTCTGTGGTTATTGGACTCTGAACCAATGATATTGATCAGATATGTGTGCTGTACATTCTTATGGTAAAGACAGATTAACATATTTTTATATCAATATTGTAAGGTTATATATTATATTGATACATAAGGACAGATGTAACTGACATACCTTTTACATCTACATACCTTTTACATCTACATGAGCAATATATTTGATAATGGTTTTAGCCATTTATCTCCACAAAATGAAACATTCAAAGATGAAAAAAATTTTTTGTGAAGTATATTTTGTTGCAAGATCATTCATTTACCAGCATTTGTTACTCTAAGGCCTTTCATTCCAAATTGGACATATATACTGGTCCTTGTTTTAATATAAATCTGTGGTTTTTTTTAAGAATTCACCTTAGCAATCTCTCTCACCAGTCCCTTGTCAGATATTTTAAATATTTTACTTTCTTAAAAATCAGTTTTCCCTTAAAAAATGCCAGTGCTTTTCCTGCAACGATACTGAAGTCATGTCCCAGTTTGGAAATTATATTACACTTTTGAACTGCAGGAACAACTTTTGTGACAATATTGGCCATAATAATTGGGAGATTTTTTTATAGAATTAACACTTTGTTGCTGCAAATTAAGGAGCTCTCACAGAAATCTATTTTACCAAATTAATATTGTGATGTCTTGCATCAACTCAGTTCACTATTATTACCTGAACGCATTGCATCCGAGAATACCAAAAGACCTTGGTTTAGTGAACAGCCAATTTATGGTTACCTTCCCTGGACCAAAGAGTGAAATTCATTGGGTTTGTAAATCATCATCTGGAAAGCCTCAGATATGCTACACCTTCAGGAAATAGTCAGCCTTACATGGTTATGGCAGTAGAGTGTTAATACTTCAGGAGGAAATCCCAAGTTTAAGATTATATCTCCACAAAACAAATTTGTATGCGCACATGAAGTTGCACTTAAATGGAGTCGACTGTTTATGTAGTGATTTCTGTGGCTTTCTGTCTGCGAAATGTTGTTGTCATGGCTTTCACAAAATTGCTTCTATTCAATGTCAGTACTATTTTCTACCACAACATGAAGTTTTTATTCTCTTGTTCTGTTGTATACAAAGTATTTTACTTCATTATATATTTTTCTATCTTGTATACACTTTAGGCCAAATAAATCCTTTTAAGGTATGAAAACTTATTCTGGAGTTTTCTCTTGGAATATTTTGAATTTTGGAGAGATGAGAGAAAGGGTAGGCATTACATTTCTCTACTTCATGACATACACACATTATGACATGATAGAAACAAACTCCAATGTATGCGAGGACAAATTTAATAACTTTAATAAACTGCAATTATACAGTGCTTATTCCAAAACAGGCTTTGCACAGTTCACAAATTACAGTGAGAGTGAAAGAAAATGACAAATGCAATCATCACACCTTATCATACACACATACAATACAATAATTCTGAAATGATAAATACAATGGAACTTGGATAACATACCCATCCTTCAGACCAAGTTACTGAGGATGAATTATCACAAATTTTGTGTTATTCAGAAGTCAGAATACTTTATTTAAGGAACAAATTAGTTGGAACTGTGAAATAGGAATGTGCTAAGCATGGCAGGAATTAGTGTAAAGCAATGGCTGTGTCAATTGAGTTCCACTACAGTAAGAAGTTTGGTCTGCCTATTAATAACTTTAAATATCTTCATGACTACTGCAAGCAGAGCATCCACATCAAATAAAATTTTCTATTCATAATGTCATTCTCTCCTCCACTGCAGAAATCATAGCATTACACATGACTCATGGTCAAAAAGTGAAAACAGAGCAACACACTGAACAGACTATTTCTGACTAAAGGCTAAAATAATGAAACAATACATCAGGTCAAAACCGGTAACATTGGGTGTTCTCATCAACCTTCTCTCAAAGTGGGACGCATCACACTACTACTGTTTGTTCTTTATAAAGGAAAATGGGACCTGCCCAGAAACAAGCAAGCAGGGATAGACAATAATATTATAACTATAAGAAACACAATACTGTAAAGATTCTTGTTGGGATAAGATAATGTGGAGCCATTACTTTTCTGTTAAGGCCCTGGAATGACAGAACCAGTAAGAACTAAATTTTCCAGAATTTTTCAACTTCGAATCCTGAAGGACTGGTGGGAAGAGAAGACCTGTCATTCAGACAAGTAAGCCCTGCCTTTAACCAATCTGAGAATGACAACAGCATAACCCAGCCTTGCAGACAATGACTGACTGGAGATTACACACGCATGGGAAGTGTCCCCGGCTTCGTTTAAGACTTCAAAGCTGCCCACCCCTCCCCGCAGTGAAATACATGCAAATGCAAAAACTTCTAAATGTACAATTTTGACCTAGACCACTGGAATCCTTTCACCAAGACCAGCTCACAGACGCCAAGAACAACCTATTTCACCCAAGGATTTACAAGGAAATTACACTTTCACAAAGTGCACAAAATCCTTTGAGACCATGCTCCATGCTCATTTCAAAAGTACAGAGCCTCTCCGTGTATTGTGCTTTATTATTAAGGGGAAGTCATTCTGAATTGTTTGAAAGTGACAAAATGTCTGCTGGCTTTGGTTCAGATGTGGCGGCCTAATTTGATAAATAAAATGATAGTAGGCCCTACTGTTGTTTTTAGATCCATAGAGCTTTTATGCTAGCCTGTTTTATCAAAAATCTTATTGAAATTGAAAAGTGTCAGTAATAAGAAGAAAGAAAGTAAAGATGTTAGTGGACAATTTAATGGTCAGTTAAGCAAATAATGTCTGCTTCCAAGACCTGTGGAATGGACTGGTTGTCACACAGTGCCAGCATTCAGCATTTAAACGGTACAGTATCAGGACATGGCATTAAGTTCATTAGCAAAACTCTGAATTGTCATGGAGTGGTAAACTAACAAAGCTGGCCAAAATCTAGTTATGAATTTCTTTAGCACTCATTTTTAATGCCTTAATCCTGAGAAAGAAAAGCATTCCTCATTCTGTTATCATTCATTTATGTAAAGATAACTGTTTTTTTTGTAATGATAAGAGGTGAAAGGTGTACTTTATGTTTGTCTACCAGTCACATTTAGTGTTCAAAAAAATTCCCTCACTGGCATGCTTAGCAGATTGAGGGTGTCCTCGGTCAGCTTCAGACAAAGAAAATCATTCAACTGTCAATGGACGGACCTAGTGTGAACTGGGCCCTTCACAAGGATCTCACAGCGCTGATTGAGAGGGAGAATGGAACAACCATGCTTAATGTTGGAAGCTGTGATTTGCACATTGTCCACAATGCTTTCAAGCAGGGACACGAGGCCTCCGACTGGAATCTGGACAGTTTCTTGCGGGCTACATTCTCTCTTTTTAACTCACTGACTACTTTTACAGCAACTGTTGCGGGTGGCCCAGAAATTCCCTGTGTACTTTTCCCACAAGCCCTGTGGTTTGCAACTTCAATAATTTTTTTCTCACATTACTACCGCAGCCATGGCGGTAAAAGAACCAGAAATAGTTAGCAGTGCCATTTGGCATATGTAAGAATTTTGCAAAATCGTAATTGGGCGAACGGTCGGCCCACAGTGAATAATTTTACGACAACGACCCTTTTTGTACAAAATCTGCAAAGTTGCTTCACGCAACTTGTTTGATGATTTCTGTGATGATGCTATTCAAATCCACATTTAGATCTAGATAATGACTATGATGATGATGTTATTGATCCAACATATGAACCTACTCCTGTAAAACCATCCTCAGCTCGACCACTGATTGGAAAAGGTGTAGCGAGGGGGAAAAGTAAAGGGAAAACTAAGAAGCCTTGTGCTAAACGTAAGCCTGTTTCTGATCTACACTCATCTGTGCCTGGTCCTAGCGGTTTTCGTGCATCCCTAAGTAGCTCAGAAAGTGCATCTGACTCAGAAGCAGTTCAGGCTGAGTTGCTAAACAATATTTCTCCAGATTATTATGATCAGAATGAGGAAGATGATCACTAACTGCCACCGGTAGAGTTTCAGATGCGGGAGATTGTCCTTATGGTGATGGTGTAGGTTTAGCTGGATACCCATACATTCCAGTTTACTGGCTCTGCAGGTCTTCATTTACCCACAGATGTTGTCACCCCATTACAAATATTTGAACAAATCATAGATGAAAGTGCCATCAAGCATGTCGTCAGAGAGACCAATCGATACGCGAACGAAAATATCGCAGCCTACAATGATCTATCCAAGCATGCCTTACCTAAGACTACTAAGAGATGGAATCCTGTCACTGTAAATGAAATGAGAGGATTTGTTGTCCTTTTGCTTCACATGGGAACTGTAAATAAGGCAAACATATCTAACTATTGGTCTATAAAAACATCATCACCACACCATTTGCGTCGAAACTGATGTCCAGATCTCGATTCCAAGACATTTTGTCACAGCTTCATTTGAGCAACAATGCAAACTACAAGCCACCTGAAGATGCAAACCATGACCCTCTGTTTAAAATCAGGCACATTTATGATCACCTTCATACAAAATTCAAGCAGCTCTATACCCCGCAAAAGAACATCTGCATAAATGAAGCCATCTATCCGTTTTGTGGCAGATTGAGGTTCAAGGTGTACATGCGTGACAAGCCTTCTCGCTGGGGAATAAAACTCTATGAGTTGTGCGAGAGTGAAAGTTCATATGTAATTGACTTTGAAGTTTTTGCAGTTGAAAAACATCTCAGCAATCGTCCAGTATATGTGTGTCTCCGACTTCTTGAATCTTTCTTCAACCATGGCTATTGGTTGTTTACTGACAATTACTACACTTGCCCCGAGCTGACAGTTTCCCCTCTGATGCAACAAACAATGACAATAGGCACTGTTCGCTCCAACCGGGCAGGCCAGCTGACCTTCCCAAGCTGAACTTGGAGAAAGGCGCCTCTGCTTTCAGGCGGAAGAATGACATGGTCGCACTTCGTTGGAAGGACAAATGCGATGTGAACATTCTAACCACAGTCCATGACCCAACCAAAACAGTGAATGTGTCCACTAGAACCCAGAACAACAAGGTGAAACCTGAAGAAGTAAACGAGTACACACATCACATGTCAGGGGTTGATCTGAATGATCAGTTACTTGCTTTTGTGACACTTCCAAGACGCTCTGTGAAATGATGGAAGCATTTTTTCTTTCATCTCCTGACTGTGTGTGTAGTTCATTGTGGTTACCCAGTGTGTCAGATCACACAAAGCAATGACATCACAACACATAATTAATGTGTTGGACAGTGTCTTTGCCATTGTGCACCTTCCACATGGCGGACATCCCAAAGCCAGGTGGCGTTAAAATGTCGGAGGATATTAAAGAAGTCCTGAAAAACATCCAAGAATCTTTAGAAAACCTCGACACTCGCATTTCTGTCACAGCCACAGCAACACATGGAAACTAGACTAGTGTGGCCTTGAAGCTTGATCTCTGTGCAATATACATGCGGTTGTGTTCTCTCTCGCACTCACAAGTGCAACCTGAGTCAAGATTTACTTAGTTTTCATTTGTCATTCTGCTATTGATACTGCAATCACAGTCTCTGAAATATTTTCCTCACTCTCAACCGACACTGCAAAACAACAATGACATTGTTTTTGTTCTTATCATTTCCAGGACTCCCTACAGTTACAACTGATGAGACTATGGACACTCATAACTACACTGAGTGGTCAGAGAACCTAGATAGCTACCCTCTGCTACCACCCTTCATTGGCAACCCTGGGCTCAATCTCCCTGACAACACCAGGATTCCATTGGATTTTTTTCGTCTTTTCCTAACACTCGACTTGATTCGACTCATAAAGCGTGAGACGAACAGATATGCAACATTGCAAGAATAGGTGAGGCAGCACTTCCCAACTCAATATACAGAAGTTGGAAGCCAGTGACGGTGAATGAACTGAGAGGATTTTTTGCCATACTTATTCACATTTCGCTCGTGAAGAAATCTAGGCTGTGTGATTACTGGAGTATCGCCCCAATCCTTACAGCCCCTTTTGCTGTTAAAATAATGAGCAGAGACAGATTTCTGCACATTTTTTCTTTTCTTCATCTGAGTGACAACAATGCATACATTCCCCATGAACAGCCAGGTTACTATCCCCTCGCAAAAATTGAGCCAGTGTACAATCATCTTCGACAACAGTTCAAAGAGCTGTACATTCCAACAAAAAACATCTCGATAGATGTAGCCATATGTCCCTTCAGAGGAAGGCTCAGATTCATTGTGTATATGAAGAACAAGCCACACAAATGGGGGATAAAGTTTTACGAACTCTGTGAGTCTAATTCAGGCTATGTGTGGGATTTTGAAATCTATGCTGCAGTGCCCGATCTCAGCGACTGATGGGGCCTCTTCTCAACAAGGGGTATGTGCTATTAACAGATAACTACTATACATGCCCACAGAGTTGGAATGCCCAGGGATTTGGTGGAAATCAATCTTGCAGCTGGAGCTGTTGCTTTCCGCAGGAATCGCCAACTCGTGGCACTGAAGTGGCAGGACAAGAAGACAATAAACCTGCTAACTACCATCCATGATCCTCGAGCCATGCTTGAAGTGACAACAAGAGCTGATCAGAGCAGAAAACCAGAGGCTATACAAGATTATGTTATGCAGATGGCTGGGGTGGACCGCAACGATCAGCTTATGGCTTACATGCCACTACGTCGACGGTCACTGATGTGGTGGAAAAAGCTTTTCTTCCATCTGACCATGCTCATGCTGATACAGGCTCAGATCTTGTTCAACAAACAGCAGCAGGTGCTTGGTCAGAGGAAGATGAAGTTGGAGGATTTTATCATTCAAGTGGGAAATGAATTAGCTGAACAGTTTGGTGCCAATCGTGCTGAAGATCGAGCACAACCCAACAATGGGGCACAAACAGCAACAGCTCCAATAGTCCGTCTGTCAGCCAGACATTTTCCAAGATTCCTCCCACCAACACCCAAGAAAGAACACCCCTTTCGAGAGTGCTTTCTATGTTCAGCTCGGAAGAGAAAGGCTGAAGGAACACAATCGAGGAAGAGGAAAGAAACTCATGTTTGGTGTGAACCATGTAGGAAAGCTTTGTGTGCTGCCCCATGTTTTGAAATTTATCATAACAAGGCTGACTACCTGTCTTGACCATCAGTGTGGATTATTTCATTTGACATGGATTATTTTCACTCAGTTGGTAAATAATATCTTCTGTGTTTGGCATGATTTCTTGTTCTTTATGTGACTGCTAAAGTTGTTTTTTTTGTGCCTCATTTCCCCCCTTTTTCTTTCTTCTGTATCTCTCAACCTATATTATATTTTGCAAAAGTAATTTCATATCTAGAAAGAACAGCCAAAAAACAGTATATTCACCAAGTTTCATGATATTTGATACATATTTACTACCTTTTTTGTGTGTTTGAAAAATGGTAGAAATCCTCAGAGTGTTTGAGGCCAGAATCCTGATGGGTCCCAAGCTAGGTGGTTAGATTGACAGGCTAGGTAACTGCGTCTCTGTCAGACTGAGTTGGAGGCTGGCACACATGTGCTGACCAGTGTGTGAGGTACTTCAAACAGCGCGCGTTTGATAGCCGTACCAGGTTGCCGGGTTGGCTCTCTTTGAGCCAAATTCCAGAACTGTGTGATTTCAGAAAACACCTGGTTCCGAAATGTTAATCTGAAAGTTTGAAAAGTTAACGGCTTTCCAGTTACCCCGTGAATCTAAAAAATAATTTAAGTACTGTTACTACGATAACAAATAAGTAAGAGCTGACTTAACATTTTCTTAGCTGTATTTGGTGCGTGGCAGATTCAGTATTATCTTCTGCATGAAGTAAACCTACTTGGTGGGTTTTAAAAAATTTTGCTAATAAAAATCATGTACTGTATTTGTGTAAGGGGGTAGGCGAGTGAGTGAGTGAGTTTGTGTTTTACGGCATGTCAGCATGATTACGGCTTTATTACGCCCTCATGGTTACTGTTAACGTTTTTTAGTAGAATTTTCCTATCAATTTTGCCTGGATAGCGGCCGCTAGGCCTACTCTTTTATGATTTTAAAACTGCCAAGGGATTTTTTATGTGCGCAACGTGCACATGGGACCTCCTAGTTTTTTGTTCTTATCCGAGAAGACTTGACTCCGGCGAGAAAATGGGCTGTCAAGGCAGAAAGATCTACTATGGCTCCTAATTTTACTTTGGCTCTTCATCCAATCAGTTTGGCTCTTCAGCATAAAACAATCTGGCAAACCTGCAGTAACGTGGATTGTTTTGGCGAGGATACGTATACTGTTAGACTACTTCATGTGTTAACCAGTGGTTTTAACAATGGTGCGAAAATGTTCTGTTGTTGGCTGCAAGACTAATTATGACAGCCAGAAGGGTTCAGAAAGGATTTCTGTTTATCGATTTCCAAAGGACAAGGAGGAGCGTGAAAAATGGGTTCGAAGTTTGCCCAACAAAATGTCAGTTGAAGATGTGACAGACAATATGATGATATGTGCAAAGCACTGGCCTGAAGATGTACGTATGATTCGCAATAGTGCTAGTGGCAGATACATGGTACCAGCTGTACCACCCAGTATATTTCCTGGAGTCCCAGAATCATGACTTCCAACTCCACATGCTACTCCAAGATCAACGAAAAAAGCCACAAGTTCTGCTCGTGCTTTGAACATTGATGAAATGTCACAATTCCTGGAAATGGATAAATTTAAGGAGGACACTTTTTATGATCAACTGCAATCCAAAATGGGATCTTTTGGACTACTAGCCAGACATGAGGATACATTTGTTCTCCTTAGCAGAAAAAGAAATGGACCAGTCCTTTCTTTTACATTGTATTTAACGATTGAAATTCAGGACGGCTCCATGTTTGTTAGCTATGAAGCTTATCACACAGTCAAAAGAATCAGCCATCCCAGTCTTCCTAAAGTCATGAAATGTTGGAGTGAGTTGGATGAGCTAGTCAGATACGTGTCGTCATATTCCTTATCTCCTACAGAAGATGGAAAGACTCAGTTTTTGATTCGGGCTATTCAACTCCTCAATGCCCCAAAAAACACTGTAATATATTCAGCTGAGGACTTGTCATTAGCATTCGACTGGTATTCGAAGTCTCGCAGTCTGTACACTCAGCTGACTCAACACTTACAGCTGCCATCATTGTCAACTCTAAGATTGATTGATTGAGTTTGTGTTTTACGGCGTGTCAACTCTAAGAAAAATAACCAGCTTAGCAAAGAATGTTGATGATGTTAAAATGTTCACGTCTATTTTTAACTCAATGGAGAACAGACAGAAAGACTGTGTACTGATCATTGATGAAGTATATGTCAAAGCCACCCTGTCCTACCGTGGGGGAACTGTCTTTGGCTATGCGGTGGACAGCCCTGGAAATCTTGCAACCACTTTACTCTGTATAATGGTGAAGTGTCTGTTTGGCTCAAAGAAATTTTTGATTAAAGTGTTGCCAATTCATGCCCTGAAAACAGATTTTCTATTCAAAGTTGTTCAGGATGTTACTGTTATGCTAGAGAGTTGTGGTGCAAAGGTACTGGCACTGATTAATGACAATAACAGAGTGAACCAGTCATTTTTTGGCTGTTTCAAGGTACCTTACTTGGAATATCCTTGGGTAGCTGAGTCACCAACTGATCCATCTCCTCCACTGTTCCTGATATATGATCCTGTTCATATTTTCAAAAATATCGGGAACAGCTGGATCACTGAAAAAACTCAGACCATCTCCTTTCAGTTTGAGGGTGTTACGAAAACAGCAAAATGGTCAGACTTGAAATGTCTTTATGAACACAAAAATAAGTCTATGTTGAAGCTTTCCACTCTAACAAAGTCCTCTGTACAGCCAAGCAACCTGGAAAAACAGAAGGTGTCACTAGCGCTAAATGTTTTTTCAGAAAAAATAAGTTCTACTTTGAAGACATCATCCGTGACCACTGAGACGTCAAAGATACTTCTGTATTTATTGACCTTGTGCTTTCTTTGTGGAAAGTTTTCAATTGCAAGACACCAGCACAAGACTGAGAGATCCTGGAAGAGCTGTTGTGAGATCACTGGACTTAAGCCATGGTCCATTAGCAATTCTTCTTGAGTGGGCGGACAGTGCAAAAAGCCTGCAACCTTCGAGCAGGCTACGAGTCAAGACCCTGACCAGTGACACAGCAAAAGCCTTACACTGGACATGCCACTGTCTCACCAGTCTGTGTTACTATCTACTCCATGACCAGTGTCCATTTCAACACCAGTGTGTTGCCGTAGGATTTTTTTACACAAGATGACATTGAAAGATATTTTGGACACTTCCGACGCTCAGCCGGCTGTAATTTTTACATAACTGCTCAGGATGTTGCCAATACGCATGCCACTGACCGTGCAAAGCTAATGTTGGAGTTCGAAACAATGGATAGCATAGACTACCAGAATGCTCAACATTTATGTGAACTTTGCAAGAAGCCCTTGAGTGACGAAGAACTACTGCTTATAGATGATTTACCCGACAAAGTAGCAGAACTGTCCGCTGATGACAAAATGTCACTCCTTTATATTGGAGGCTACATTGTACAAAAGCATGACAATGAAACTCTAAAAGGTAATCCCAGCTCACTTCCTGCTGAAATAACAGCTTATACTGACAGTTTAAATCGAGGTGGCCTGTGTTTCCCATCTGAACATCTTTACCAGTTGCTTGTTTACATTTTCTTGTTTTACACTAACACTGGTAAGCAGAACTGTAGGAGGAGGCTTGCTTCTGTCTTTGAAGACTTTCCTGCTTTGTTTCAAATAAACTTGGATATGCCCCAACGAGCACTTTTCCGCCTTGTAAATATAATCATGAAAAGATTCTACAATCAAACTCACGAGAAAAATAAGGAAAACAAAAAGAGGAAGATTGCAAAGTTGTCATCTGAGTCTAGCTCCAAATGAAGAATTTGCACTACTTTTCATCCGTTTTGCAGCCAGCTAAAATTGTGAGTAAACTTTCTGCACTGTTGATATTATCATTCTTTTCTGCCTCTCCATCTTCTTCCTGTGTGTTCCTCCTTTTTGTTTCCTCATTTTCCTTCAGTAATTAATGCACAACAATTCAATTTTGTTTACTACTAGTAGACACTCACATTTTTGTTGCTGCTGCACAAATGCCACTCTCTCGGGGATCCCATTTGCTGTCTGACTGTCTGTCTATCTGAATGCCTTCCTGTCTGTCTGTCTGTCTCTCTGAATGTTTTATTATTTTATTTTTCATAGCCATTAATAAAATTGTTATTTTAGTACTGTTGCTTTGTATTATTGATTGTATTCATGCATGTTTTCCTTCCACTCCACGCCCTTCATAAAATGCTTGCCTTAAAAGGTTCTACTATTTGTATGTATCACGCTTAACTAACAATGTTTGTCCTCCACTGAAAAGTATCAAACAAAAAAAACAACACTACTTTCACTGCGTATAGCCTGAGCCTCCAACTCGTGACCTACTTTTCGCGATTACCCAGCCTGTCAATCTGACCGCCTTAGTCCCAAGAGACAGTCCAGTGTCTTCATGAATCAGTTTCTGAGTTGGGGGAAAATGTCAAGGATTGAGCAGCTGGACAATGGCTGAAAATGACTATGAACAGGAACAACACTGAAGGTCGTGATCAATTACTCAAAGAAACTGGAGTGAGAAATACTTGGAGAAGGGAGTGAATTGACCAGAACATTGCAGGAAGAAGGGTTGGAGAGTTTGTAAGAAAGATATTATAGACTCCTGGTGTTGCATACTGCACTTTCTGCTGGGGGGAAATTCCATTTGGATCCAAACTCATAATCTGTAACCGGCCCACAAAGAACAGAAGCAGATTAGCGTTGCTGACTTCTTCAACAAATCGTAACTGTCCCCGCAGGAATTCGCGGTCGCAAATTTCCGAGAATTTGAGGCTCTGCCATGAATTTTTGCAAATTTTACCATTTTGCGCAAATATCTGCAATTTGTGTGTGTGTGTGTGTTCAGTCCGATCCATCTTTCTTGTTTTTGTCTTGAAACTTCCTGTTCCGTAGCCTCATGCTCAAGTTTAGGCTTCGGTGTGGACTGTGACAGAAAGTTAACAAAGCTGATAGTAGTGATACTGATGATGGATAAATACGTTGTCACAGTTGAGTTCCCTCCAATGCCTTCTGCCCCCTGGACAAAAAAGGAGACCAGCAAGAAAGGTGACGTCGGGGTGAAGCAATGGCATAGCCAGTTTCCGAATTCGACACACATCTCGAGCAACAAACTTTTCTGCACAGCGTGCAACATTGTTATAGACCACTCTTGGAAGTCAAGCATGGAATCGCATATGTGGACGGAGAAACATGGTAACAATAAAAGACGTCAAGAGAGCCAGGAGTCTGTTGCAGCAAAGAAGCAGAGAACTATATCGGAGTCAACACCCTTGCATGTCACTGTGGCATCTCAAGGTAGGCTAGATCTAGATCTAGACTTGTAGACTGACAACCATACCCCATGTTTTCATCCACTTACAAAAATCTGTCACTAGATCTATAAGGTTCTGTGAGACTGTATTTCTCTTCTTTCGGTGTAGACTAGATCTGATCTAGATCTAATTGAATAATTCATAAAAATTGATAAAGTAACCCCTTCGTGACCCAGATGAGGTGTCTGCTGATGCTTTCTATAGAGTCGACATTGAACTTCCCACATGTGAGGAGACAACCATCGCAAGCCTAATTGATGATGTTCAACAGAACAACCAAGATGAAAATGTTGAAGCAGAGGCAGACGAAGATGATGATGATGATGGTGTGCAGGAAGGAATGGTTTCTGCTCGAGAGGCTAGGTCAGCATTAGCCACGCTGAGAAGATATGGAGAGCAACAAGGAGCTGAGGACATGATAGACAACATCTGTCTCATGGAGCAGCAATTAAACCGGCAGCTGTTGTCAAGCAATAAACAAAAGACCATTACAGATTTTTTAACAGGTGTTAGAGGTGAGTGGTAAGCCACATGCTGGGGGGACTCGGGGCGGCCTGTAGCCCTCACAACCTAAAAAAACTAAACAAAAAAAAAAAACGAAAAACAAAAAATTTAAAAAAAAAAACTTTTTAATCACGCCATTGTTTTATTCTGGTGAACACAGTATGATAACAATGATGGTCCCAAGCCCGTACAAACTGAGAGGGAAAGGTTGAGGGAAAAAAACGCAAGGTGTAACAAGTACATCGTGTTTTAGTTAGTATGTCATAAATTAATAAGTACAGTAGTAAATAAAATTTATTTAGGCAAAGAGAAAATCACACAAACTAAGCCTAGAAAGAAGACCCCTGAAAACCTTACTCCTTATTTTTGCTAACAAGGGACATAGTCCAATCACACCACCTGTTTTTATTATCCTTGGGTTTTGTCCACTGAAAATGGATAAAGTCAACCTTGCTTAAAGTCAAAAACTTTTTCGGTCCTGCTGTGTTGACTTTATCAGGATTCCACTGTATTTCGTTTCGGCGGAAGTCACTACTTTTTCTCGATACTTTTTACATTCTAAAAATCAAAACCGCATTCTTTTATTACTTTTCGTTCAGTAACTGTGGACCATTGAAAACAGCTGACTGATCGAGTGCATTTCACCACTTGTAAACAAACTTTTGCTCACAATGGCATTCCAATTCTTGGAATCACTTGTGTTTGAGCCCGATTTGGATGAAGATGAGAATGAATCTGACATCGATGTGGCCCCGCAAAACCTAGATCCTGACTTTGCTGACTCTGACGCTGACTCGGAAGCCCAACATAGGTATTCATAGGGCGAGTAAGGGTTGGAGGGATACGAGATGAGCTTGGTTTAGATTGGTGCATCAAGTAGGGATCAAGCCTGATCATTACAATAATTAGATATTGTTTGGATAAAGAATTAACCCTATTCTAGATCTAGACCCCATCCAATAGGCCCAGGACTCCCAACCTCACAGTCAAGTCCCCCCC
>JAWQUT010000675.1:278406-300802 GCA_033807755.1 Ellobium chinense
AACACACACACGCCTCCCAACCGTGATCCATCATATTTCCGTTGTCCCTTGTCGGTTTCTATCCATTTCTCCGATGTTTTTCTACTAATTACTTATCTTTTCATGGAGTTCTCACTTTCATACAACAATTTATTTATCTTTTCACTCGCTCACAATTTTTTTTACTTGTCTCTTTACTTTCAGCTGATGATCAGGGTCAAGCAGCGGAAGATACAGACATCCTGTGGTCAGACACATTGTCGGATGTGACACCACTGATGCAGACTTTCACTGAGCCAGGTGAGGCGAAAAAGAAGGCTAAAGCCAAAGAAGAAGAACTAAAGAAGGCAAAGAGGGAAAAGGAAGGAACGGAAGGAAAACAAAAGGCTTAAGGAAACAGAAGCCCAGTTGTGCAAAGAGGAGCGTAAAGAAAGTTAGAAGAGAGCAAGAAAGTCAAAAATGCTGCCGAGAAAAAACCGAAAAAACCCACAAAGTTTCAAGAAAATCGTATGAAGCAGGCTCTGACACAAGTGTCGACGAGAGTACGATGGTTCTCGACAACAACAGTTCAGACGAATATGAAGTGGATTGTGCTAGTGACGAAAGCACAGTTAACAATGAAGATGTCCTGGATGGAGGCTCTGCCAGGGATACTGAGACAGATCTAAGGAGGAGGGAAGAAAATGAAACTGACAGACTAGACTCAGAACATCTCAATGACTCTGTAAGTCAGTACATTGTACCAAGAACTCAAGGACAACCAGTCAATGAGAGCAAAGGTACCACTGAGCGTAATCTGTGGCTGGACCTTGCCGTGGAGTCCATCAGATCCATTTCACCATCTCTGCACATGTTGGCATAAAATACTACTGCTAGCTATGGTGTGTGTGGGGAGGGGGTGAGAAAGGGATAGAGACGAAGAGCAAGGGCTTTGACTTGAGAGAGAGAGAGAGAGAGAGAGAGAGAGAGAGAGAGAGAGAGAGAGAGAGAGAGAGAGACAGAGAGAGTNATAGGTGAAAGAGAGAGAGAGAGATACCGGCACCGTATGCACTTTCAGTTGTACCGTAGTGGCATATGGGCCGACTGCATTTAAGGAAATAAAGTTTTTATCGTAGTTGTTTGGTGTAACATTTTTTTTGTGTTAGTGTTACAACTGTATTGCCTGGTCTTTCTCTTTGTCTAGGTGAAGGCTACTGTAGTACATGTCTTCTATGATCTATGTAGGCCTAGATCTAAAGTAGTAATAAAAATGGTCAGATAATGTTGTAATTTAGTGTAAACACCCACAATTTTTCGCAAATTATGTTTGTGGCCGCAGTCAGGTTCTATCGTTGGTCGCGGTCAGGTCAGATGGCCGCAGTCCTGTGACATAATATGCGGCCGCAGTCAGGGCAAGTGGCCGCGGTTAAGTATCTTTGTTCACAACATGTGATCGCATTTTTCACTTCTAGAAACCATCACCACATTATTGTACTGCAAGGGACTAGAGCGCGGCCAGGCTAGCATCGACCCAACCAAACAGAATCAAGCTAGCATAGAGAGTAGGTTTAGTATGGACGTGTAAAAGACTCGTGGCCGCGGTTGGTCCACTGACTCTAGACAACACATATACAAGCAAGAAACTGAACATTTTTTTTCACGCGAGTTCAAATTTTTGATGTTATTCATTTTTTGTAATACATTTTGCATATGAAACCAACACAAAGTACACATTTTCAGAAACTTTATTCATTTATCTATAATGTGGTGAAGTCAGAATGATTGTATTAGAATTTGGTAATTTTTAATGAATTTTTAAAACACGTCACTGCGTAATACTTCAGATTTACCTCCTCTTGCTTGGCATCTGGATGAGGATTGGATGTCAGCCATTAGAATTTGTGATATAACTCTGGTGCACACAGTAGCAAGTTAAGGAGAGTGCTCGCAAGTTCCTAATTAAGGCATGACCTACTTGAAGGACAAGGCAAACCTGCAGCATCCCATATTTATTCATGCACAGGTTGCAGACTTATCAAAGCGCCTGGAGGTGTCTTTTTGTGATTTGAGCTATTTTGGATCCCGTCTTAGCTTCAGCAAGCACAGACTGCACAGGCAGTTCACGCTGTACCAGTCCTATTCCTTTTCCCAGGAAATTTTATAACTGGAAAGGGCTGATGACTAGTGGCATGCCATCAGGAGCCTCACAGATGCTGGCACTGGGGAACAGCTATTCCCGATCTGGCTCTAGTCATGCTGGCTGTGCTGACCATCCCACACAGCAACGCCTCAGCTGAGAGTGTGTTTTCAATGGTCAGGAAGAACAGGACTTCCTTCAGATCAATACTTTCCACGAAACAATTTGAGTCTCTGCTGATCACCAAATTTGCTCCAAAGGGCCACATGTCAGACGAGCTCTTGAGGAAATGCAAGAATGCCACATACAATGTCAACAAGCAGAAGTGAGGATGGCACACCTTGTGTCTTGTACATACTGTAAATAAGACTGAAGTGTATAGTGTTTATAATGTAAACTTTCATCCATCATGTTTACAGTGTATAATTATAATGTGAACATTCAATTGCTATCATGGAGTCTCCTTTTTCAAGGGGAAACAAGTGTTGGTTGATTGATTGATTGATTGAGTTTGTGTTTTACGGCGTGTCAGCACGATTACGGCTACATTACGCCCTCATGGTTACTGTGACCGTTTTTTTAGTAGAATTTTCCTTTCAATTTTGCCTGGACAGCGGCCGCTAGGCCTACTCTTTTACGATTTTAAAACTGCCAAGGGATTTTTAACGTGCGCAACGTGCACACGGGACCTCCTAGTTTTTCGTCCTTATCCGAGAAGACTAGACGCCGGCTTTCCTACTCTAAAAGCCAGAGTGTGACCGTCCTATCGGCTTCAAAACTGCAATGGGCGTCCCTGTTGCAGGGTCACACTCCTAAAATGTGCAGAGACCATGTTTTAGGTAAAACGTTGTAGTACACAAATATGTTCGTTGCAGTTATGATTTTATTTGTATGTTGTATGTTATGATTTTATATGTTCGTTGTTTTGCTGTGGTTGTGTGTTGTAAGAGTGAGATAGGGTTTAGATTTCATTAGTATTACATAAGAGGTCTGCTGAGAGGCGGAGAGTTTCAGGGGTGCCAGAGTGGACAGACGCGCTCATTCCTACTTTGAGCGTCGTTGAAGAAAGAAGTTCAATGCATAATCTGTTCCAGAGCCAGGGTCCAAGTCAAGATAACTGAGCCAAGGTCAAAAGGTGCCGTGAAAACCCTACTATTTTTGAAACGAATTTGCATGGGTTTAGACTCAGTTAATCAAGTGTAAATTGTTAGAACAAGTAGTGAACATGGCAAATAGATAATGTGAGATAGCACAACACTCTCACTTTATCATTGAACAATGTTTTTGTAACATTTGTGAGGAAAAGCACTATTTTCGCAAGAGCTTAACTTGCAAAATGGTGAAGACTCACTTTAGGTGGCTTCAAACAAAACCCGTGTATACAGCTATAACAAATAGTTACATACTTGAAAAATAGATATTTCAAAGTGTAATTTAAACCAAACATGAATCAAATTTGTGGAGAATTGAATGTTTTTAAGGCGAATGAAAAATCAGGTGTCACTTGTGACGCTCGGTGTCATTGTTCCTAGAAAAGAGAGCAATAGACTATCCTGGTCAGAAAGGGTCATCTACCCCTAAGAAGGTTCTCACAAATGCCATGGAGTCTTTGCTCAAAGAGTTTAAGTCTTCACACCCCAATATGAAGATGTCTCTGACCACATTTAAGAGGAGACGCCCTAGACACATTCTTCTTTCCTCAAGTAGAAAGTTTCAACAGTGCCTCTGTGAAACATGCACTAATCTCTCACTTTTGATTGAGGCTGTAAATAAAACTCTTGAAATAAAACTCCCAAATGTAGACCAGTTGGTTAGGAAGACACTTTGTTCTCCAGCCAAACGCATGTGTTTGGACAGAGAGTGTTCATTTTGTGGTGTGGAGACTGTGATGAGGGGTGTTAGGGATGAAACTAGGTCTTCGGACAGAGAAGTAAAGTGGTCGAGGTGGGAAAAGACTGAGACCTGTAGAAAAGACTTGGTTCACTATCAAAGTCCGCTGTCTGAGGTTGTTAGTCATTTAGAGGCGGCATTGTCAGGCATAGCCAAACACCTCATTGTAGCTGATTGGCAGTGAAAAAGTTACCAGTCTCTAAAAGACAATCTCCCCCGAGGTCATGCCATGTGCACTGTGGACTTTGCTGAAAATTATCTCTGTAAATTTCAGAACGAAGTCCAGAGTGCGCATTGGTCGTACAAACAGGTGACTGTTCACCCGTGCGTATTTTTCTATCGGTGTGAGAAGTCCAATTGTCTCAAAAATGAAACTGAATTTCTTGTTATATTATCAGATGACTTGAAACACGATTCAGACTTCACAAAACATATTTTCAAAAATGTATTCAAAGAATGAAAGCAAAGGGTTTAGCTGCAATTCACATTTTCAGTGATGGTTGCAGCAGCCAGTATAAGAGTCGGTTCACTCTGCAAAATCTTTGTGAACTTCAGAAAGAAAATCCAACAATAAGGATCACCCGCCATTTCTTTGGTGCTAGTCATGGAAAATCAATGTGTGACTCTTGTGGGGGGGGTTATAAAGAATGCATGCTCAAGGGCAATCCTCTCAGGGTCAAGCATTATTCAGAGTGCTCAAGCAATGTTTGACTATTGTAATGAAAATCTCACTTCTGTGGCACCAGAATGTGATCAATTTCATGGGTATTTCATGAGGTCATTTGAAATTGTGAAATCGGAAGATATTCCACGTGAGGAGAAACCGTCCCTGGTGCCAATCAAGGGACTCCGCTCAGTTCACTCTGTTAGATTTGAAAATGAGGGTATCAGTGTGAGAGATCTATCATGTTTCTGTGAGGTCTGTCTGGTAGGAGAGGAAGGGCAGTGTTTGAATGAACACTTCACAGGACCATGGCAAACAAAAAAACTGCAGAAAGCAAGTGATCTCAAAATGAAAAAGAGAAAGCGTGGAAAGGAAAAGAAAGATAAATGTAATGGACCTGGCACTAGTGAAAAAGTCACAAATGACTCCCATGCCACTGATACTGACATCACTGTTTGTTTGGAGTCACCTTGCAGCAATACACATACCATCCAGTCTAGGCATGAATACTTTGCTAGTCTTCAAAGAAAATTCTCAGCATGTGGAGACTTTGATGCACTTAGATGTGTAGCAAAACAGGCTATGTCTGATGTTGAGGAGAAATACCCTATGCCCATTGTCACACCCAAACGTGTAATAGATGTCGGCATTGTTGATGCGGTTGCCAAAAATTTGACCCCTGACTTTCTTATTCCACTGCATCCTGTTCTTACAATTGCAGATGGAAATTGTGTACCTAGGGCTTTGAGCTTGGCTTGTTTTGGTGATCAGGATCATCATATTGAGATAAGGTGTCGTATTGTCATGGAGCTAGCAATCAATAACCTTGACTACTTGTGCTTGGAATCAGTTGATTTGAATCTCTTACAGGTATTGTCAGATTCCTACACCTCTGATCTTCAGGAAACCTTTGAAAATGAAACACTAAAAGTGTCTGGCAACTCTGTGTATATGGGCATGTGGCAGTTGATGGCTGCAACAAATGTTGCAGGTGCCAGCATCTTCTCTGCGTATCCCAATCTTGGCTCTGAAACTTACATCAAATTTTTCAACAGAAAACTCTGCCCAAGGAAAGCTACCTCAGAGCATACAATAGTTTTGTTGTGGTCAGCCACTCAAGAGCATTCTGACAATATGCCAGAGCATAGTTGGACAGCAAACCATGTTGTCCCTATGATGGGTTTAACTCAAATGATTGACATTTCCTTTGATGAATGTTGAATCCCATGCCTTTTTATCTCTCTTTGCTATTGGACAAATTTCCTTTTTTTGTGCATTGGTTTGTCTTCATTAGTTTTGCCATAAGGGATATGCTCTAGACAGAATCAATTTTCAGTTTCAGTTTTTATCTTTTTAGCAGTTACATACAAAGTTTTCTGGTTTTTATTGTGTTGTCTTTTCATATTATTTCATGTCTTCATGTATTTTAGAACTTTTAATTCTTCTGTACTGCCTTTAGCTCAATGAGGAAAGGCGTAATGCACAATAATAACATAAAACACAATACATTATGTCATAATTATAAAAAAAGATACAATCAACAACTTCATTGTTGTCATTTTGCTGTGTGTCACAAGTGACTCCATGGTGATGACTCTTCATGTCGGGCTTTTGGTTATTTATTTCAGAACTATTGAAATTACATTATGAATGTATTTAAAAAGTTACAGTATTCTCATTTAGAGAATACATGCAGCAATGGACTCTGGTGCATATAGTTCAGTGTCACTTGTGACATGGCTAATGTTGTCATTAACATTTTGTCACAAGTGACACCACATAGTGCTTCCGCACTGAGACAAGCATGATATTGCTGTCATTTCTTTTCTAATTCGAATGCTACAGTACCCTAGGTTCTGTTTTTTCATTTAGCTTTACATTGGGCCTCGATTCCATAGCTGTACAAGAAAGGGTAGGGAGCTGTCAGTGTCACTTGTGACACATGACACCATTGCACTAATTTTTTTAAATGTTTCAATGTGTTTACAAAGTCTATATTTCATTGAATGTCTTTTGAAAGCAAAATGAACTTGAAAATAAAGTTTTAGACTGCTCTGAATTCTCTGAGTTGGTTTTTTTTGCCAGTTTTGTTGTCATCTGTCACAAGTGACACCATGTCACTTTTCATGTTTGAGCACAAATTCTGATTCACATGGACAGCCAACTATCTTGCCACTTTTGAAATGCAAAAGTTAAAGGTTCAAAATGTCAAAAAATGTCTTCCTTGAAAAAAAAAAAAAGTTTCTAATTGGTACCTCTAAGATGGCACCTTTTGACTTTGGCTCAACTATCAATCAGTGTTGTCACAAATTTCAGTCTCATCCAGTCCTTTAATGGGCACCAGTGCCTCTGGTTGGGTTTTATTTTGTTTTTGGTTTTGGTTTAGTAATGTAAAGGAAAATAAGTAGTTGTCATTTAAGCCTATCACCGGGTATCATCCTACGTATCATCTCTCTCGCTTCCTATCATGCTAACTCACCGCCCCCCTGACAATTGGTGTCAAAAGTGGGATTTCCGTGGTAGTGCTTTGTGACAAAACCCAACCACATGGCAGAGCAAGCGGCAAAGACATATCTAACTCTTCCTTGGGAGATAGTTATTGGAAGATTCTACAGATATGGAGGGGCAGCCGACACAGAACGTTTTTAAGAAGAAGTAAAGGCAGCCTGGGAGAGCAGGCCTGACTATGGTGTGGCAGAGAGGCGTAATCTGATCTGGAATAACCTGGGATCAGAGTTTAGAGCAGAACTTCACTGCCACCCGAGAGAGGCAACACAGGATCCTCAGCGGCTGTTGGACCTTCTAAAGAAGATTTACGGGGAACAGAGGAGTGTGTCTCAGCTTCTCGGACACTTCCAGACCACTCAACAGTATAGTGGGGAGAATGTGAGGGCCTACTCGCATAGGCTCCTTCGACAGCCTTACCAAGGCCCAAACAGCTCATGGGCTTGCAGCAGCAGAGGAGGCCCTCCTGCAGGATCACTTTACAGAGAATTTGAACGATCCCATCCTCCGCAAACATCTGAAGGAGGAGATACACCAAGAAGGCACTTCCACCTTCCCCCAGCTGAGGGATGCAGCCATTAGGTGGGAGGCCGATGACCTGAACACTAACAGAGTAAAAGCAACAGCCACAACGGTCAGGGCAGAGGAAGAGGGTGCATCAAAACTGGCAGCCTTGGATGCAGCAACGGGCCAGATGAAAGAACACTTGGCCACTCTGATGAAGAGGACGGAGAATATGAATTCTGGCAACAGGCAGCTGCGGCCACCTGTTGTTTGTTACCACTGCCATGAGGAAGGACATATTGCCAGGTGGTGCCCCAAGAAACCCCACTATGGGAAGAAGAAGGCGGCGGGAAACGGCACTCCTTTGTAGAAAGGAGTCTGACTACAGAGACAGCAAAACAGGACTCATTTTGGGACAAGGCAGTTGGGAGGTGTCCTACAGTGAAGATCGTGATAATGGATGTCCTTGTGCCTGCAATCGTTGACACTAGTTCGTAAGTTAGCACGGTGACGGAGTCATACTTTAACCAGTTCCTCCGCCATCGTTGTGCATCACTTCACAATGGAGGTAAGTGACATATTATGTGCATGTGAAGTAACATTATTTTAGAATAAAGGGAATGGTCATTTTTCATACACCTTTACATGCTTATGAATCCTGCTATATTCTTATGAGACCTGTCACCATCCTGCACACTTGGCACTGATATCCGAGCTTTGTTATGCTAAGTAGTTTTTTTTTCTAAGTCACTGATGTTTTCTAGTTTTATGAAAATGGTGACACATTTCTGTTCTGGCCACTTCATCTCATTAATAATATAAATAACAAAAGCATATATTCAACACTTTCTACAGGACTTTGACAATACATATTCTTGCCTGACCATTCAACTTACATGTTAAATGTCAGTCTTGCCCCATCTCTTTCTCCCAATTGTTTTTTCATTGTTTCTCAAGTTTATGTCCTTGAAGCCTCACATACACTTTTGTCTAATGTGTGGTGGATATGTGGAAGTCTTTCCTCATTCTAAGTAGTTCATATTTTTTTTTCTTACATTCCATATTCAGGCCATGATCATCAGTATAATTGCTGAACACTCTCTGCCTATGAGCAATGCACCTGTCACTGTCAGCGTGGCGAAAGAATGTTCCAAAGACCCTGTAGCTCTCAGTAAACTGGAGCTTGGACGCACTGCTGCTACATACAAACTGAAATTTGGCTGGGCAAAAGCCATAAGTGACAAAGTGGCATCAGAACTACAGCAGGTTCCATTATCATTAAATGTTGATGAAGCCATCAGCACAAGCAATAAGAAAGTCCTCAGTATTCTCACAAATCACTAGTCACCAACCATCTTGCATCAGCTGAGCTGCAGCCGGTAACATCTGAAACTGTTTTCAATGCCATTCATGATGTTTTTGAAGAGTATGGATTGCCCTGGCACAATCTGATTTCTGTCCTGTTTGATTCATGTGCTGTGATGCGTGGTTGTAAGAATGGTGTTGAAACCAAGATCTGCACATTAAAAGCTCATCATTTCCTGGACATTGATGAGGACTCATGCCACCACGTTCATAACTGTTGTAAAAAGTTCTGTGCAGTTTTCGGCCACTGTATAAAGGAGTTGTTTCCTGACCTTGCTACAGACTTCAAGTATTGCTCCGAATACAAAGCCATACTGAGGGAACTCTGTCAGATCATCGGAGTGAAGTACTCAGCACCTCAAGAAACACGGAACCATCAGATGGCTCTCTGTTTATGACATTTCAGTAGACACTGTCCGCATGTATGATGCAATCGGATTGTTCTATTTTCCATTTATTACAAGAAAAGAGGATGTATCTGCATACAAGCTGGTCATCCATCAGCTATTGCTAGATCACAAAGTATCTCTGGAGGGAAGACATCACATTCGTGATCTTCTTGAAACTTTAGGGGCCAGATCCATGACTGCAGATGGCAAAACCAGAAAAGGAACGATAGTGAAACGCCTATTCTACCAGGGCAAAGATACTCATCGCCAATTGAATTTTTTTAATCTCAGTTTTGCCCTTTCTGAAAGAACATATTTGTTTCTTCCAAATCAAGATCCCACAAGCTCACAAACTACATGACCTACAGGATGCCACCATTAGGAGGTTTCTCGTTTGTTTTATAAGGCCTGAGAAATTAGCTGTCCTGAGTTCAACATCTCTAGTCAGCCTTGATATTACAGATGAAAATAACCACCTGCCACTTGATCTCATCTTTGTAGGATCATGTGAAACTTTCACCTCAAGGCCAAGTATTGAAAAAGATTCCACCTGGAGAGAAGTTTTGAAAGTATGTCTGCAGGCTTATATTGCTGGATCGAGGGAACTTCTGAGGAAGCTTCCACTAAACAGCAAGACCCTCACATCCCTCTCTGCCCTTGATCCAGGGTTGATCTCACATACTACAGTCTAAGCTAATCTCAATACTCTGGGACAGCTCCTCACTGATTGAAGAAATTAGAGATTACACTAATTTGAGACACAGCCTCCCACCCTATGAAGGTAGTTGCAGGGTAGATGTTTGGTGGGGAAAGGTACAGCACTATCCCCTGCTTGTGAAGCTGGCCAAGGCTGCTCTCACCTGTTTCCATGGTCCCTTGGTAGAATCATCTTTCAGTGTTATGTCCAGAGTAATTTCCAAAAGGAACACATCAGATGACTATTGAGCTGTACAGCTCTATTCAAGTTATCAAACAGCACCTGAAAGCAGTAAACACTACCTCATTTGAACTTTTTAAAAGAACAGACAACTTACATGACAGTGTAGACTATCAACTGTGCAGAAAACTCAGAAATGCCAGGAACCTGTATATAAAAGATCTGAAAGTGAAGGGTGACAAGGAGAAAGAAAGGCTTGAAAGGATGAAACTGTTAGCTAAAAAGCAAGAAACCAGAAATCCGGCCAAAGCAACACTTGATTGTGCATGAAAAATCATAAATGGCACTGAAAGTTCATAGGAAGGTCATATTCAGACCTAGGGTGAAACAGCAACAGAAACAGAAGCCCCCCCCATCAAAAAGCTCAAGTCTGTGAAGAGGCAGGCTTAGGCAGACAAATATAAGTTTCCTCACTCTTGTTTCCCTCACCCTTCTTTCACACAGATTTTGTAAACTAAATGCTGCCTGCATTATGGGTGATTCTTTCTTATAACTCCTTTGTCCTACTAGAGGAGTAATAATTATATTATCACCCATTTTTTTTTTTCTTAGTTCAGTGGGTGGGTTCCACAGAAAAAAAAAAAATGAAAATAGCCATATACTATCAGCTGCCTTTTCACTGCTACACTACTGAACTATGGTATGCAGATGATGTAAGTATAAACCTGTATCAATGTTGTGCATTTTGTTATCCTTATAACTCTGTATATTGTTGCTAATGTTGTTGTTGCACTGCTTTACTCTTTTATGCTGTATATACAATGCTGGTATCTATTTATGTATTCATGCTTATTTTTTAATTAAGATAGCTTTAAATTACTTAAAATTGCCGTTAAAGCAGAGTTTGTGAACTAAGGGAGATAATCCGCGCGCCGCCGCAATATTTTCAGAGAATTTCATGAAAAGTGAGTGGCATCCCTCTGCATTGTTTCTTTGGCCTTTTGTTGTACATGAGCATTGTCCCAGCCCCAAATACACAACTCTACTGATCTACTAACCAACTGTTTCATGCATTATAAGACGGGGCATTTATGTTGAGATTTAGGTTCAAGCAGACCCAGTCATTCCTAAAGGTCTCAAATTTTAGAACTGAGAAGAAGGGATACATTAGCAAAGGTTAGGCTTATGCATGATTATCTTAGGATGAAATGTATGAAATACTGACAGCCAAACTTGTATGGATATAGTTTTAGACAGAAGCTCAAAGATAAACCAACTAAATGGGGAATGAAATTGTGGATGTTAGCTGATTCAGACACAGGGTCTACACAGGCAAATTGGAAGGCACACAAACACAAAAGGGCCTCGGCTATTCTGCTGTCATGAAATTGTGCAAGAATATTGTAAACAAAGGATACATATCAAGATCAAGGTCTCGCTCTCCAGTGGAGAGGCAAAACCCCTATATTTCATGGCGGGAAATGCAAAAGGGTCAGATGCAAAATGCCTTTCGGTCTGCACCTCAGCGAGTACCTGGGGTGAATCCTGACACTGCTGACAACAATTCTGCTGCCACTGACTGTTTGACAGCATTGCTTTCTAAAGATGCACTTGATATGTTGCTTCAATACATGACCAGTTTTGCAGAGAAGCTAACACAGTTGAACAACCCGCCAAGAAGACAATCAGTCTTTGCATCATTCAGCCCTGTAGGAATTGTTTTGAAGTTTTTTGCTGTGATCACTCAATCACTGCAATGGGCACTGACAAGTGTCCAAGCATCAAAGACTACTGGTTACAGCAACTACATCTACATACACCATGGTATAGCCAGATGTTTCAGAGGAGCTGCTTTGAGACAATATTCCACACAATATTGCATGCAGAAGGAGCAGATGCAGAAAACAAGCAGAACATCAAGCCCTTCATGAACCTACTTTTGAGTAAGTTTCAGGCAGCATTTTATCCTGGGTAGGAAATTTCACTAGATGATAGGGTGATAGGGTTCAAGGGAAGGTGGCGCCACAAACAGAGTTCAATGCTTCAACGCCACACAAATACCACATAACTATTTTGGAACCAACACTTCATGCAGTCCAGACATGGACCCACATTCCACACAAGTAAAAAAGAATTTGAAAATCTTATTATGGCTCTTGACCGTGGTCATCATGTCTTTGCGGACAGGTTTTATTCCTCTCTTCCTCTGATGAACTTTGTGTCTAGCAAAAAGTCTAGAAATTCACCCCAAATGCTGGGTCATGAATCTGCAGCAATCATTTGATCTAGTGATCTATAAGCTCTCTACTACCATTTTACAGATCCGTAAAAAAGTAAGGCTGGCCAAGCAGCACACAATGTAGGCACTTGAAGGATGTTATTGGAGAACTGAGAGGCCAAAATCTCATTGAGAAAGCTGCTCATGAAATGCTTGAAGAGGATTTTGGTGGTTTGTCACTGGAGTTATTTAAACATAAACTGAAAAACTCAAAAATAAAGAAACATGGGGAATGCTATGATGACACTGTACTGACGTTTGCTGTAACATTGCAATATTTATGTACAAAGACATTAAAACTTGACTTTGTATGCCCAGTCCTGCAGCTACCCCACCCATCAACCGTGGGCAGCTGGCAAGCATCTATTGACTGCCAGCCACTGGATAAAACGGATCGCGAACCCGTCGTGCTCCAGTTCCCCCAGGATGGTACCAGTCTAACACTTGGTACACACCACTCGCACAAACACCCCATCACTCTACCTGACTGGTATTCCACTTGGAATATTTATACAGCTTAATACACTTCTACACACTAGGATTCGCAGCTGCCTGCCAAATTGGCGAAACAATTTCAAACCATCCATGATTTGGCCACTCAGGGCAGGTCATGGCGGTTTTATGATGAAAATTTTAGAGGAGGGTGGTCGTCGTCGAGGCAGAAAAAGGGGGCGTGCCCTGCCCCCAAGACAGCTGTGTATGGTCCAAATATATATATGTTTATTTGGGAAGATTATGACGATTTAGACCCATTCACAAGTGACTGGTTCCCAGTGGGAAAGTTTGATGAGCATTCTAGACCTAGGCAAGGTGTATTGGTAGACACAAGTGACTTTTCTCATCTGCATTATTTTTCCTTTTTTTTTCCATGACAAGCCTTTGATCTCATTGTCTTAGAAACAAATAGATATTCTGAACAGTACTTTGCTGATAAGGATGACACATCCTATGCCAAGAGAAAGTGGAAAGTGACAGACAGAGATGAAATACATGCATCTGTTGGCTTGAAAATAGCCATGGGACTCTGCAATGTCGTCTTCTCATGAGCACTGGTGTTCATGGTGGCTTACGGAAACAAACTTCGGAGAGGTTCTTGGAAGAGACCGTTTTCAAATGATTGAGAGATTTCTCCACTTTTTCAATAATGAAGGAAGAGTTGAACGAGGCACACCAAACTATACCCCATAGCAGAAAATACAGCCCCTTCTCACACTGACCAAGGACACTTATTCACAGTACTACTCACCGACTCGCAATCTCAGCATTGACGAGTCAATGATCCCATTCAAAGGTAGATGTCATTTCATTCAATATCTACCAGAAGTGCCTCATAAATGGGGCTTTAAATGCTTTGCACTAGCAGATTCTAGCTGCAACTATTGCCTGAGATTTCAGATCTATACAGGGAAGGCAGATTTTGCGGTTGAGAATAATGGTTCCATAGGTGAGCAGATTGTGTTGGATCTGATGACGGGCTTTGTCAACAAGGGATATGTCCTTCATACATATAGTTTCTATACATCTCCATCACTTGCACTCCTCATGCAAAATAAGTACCTGACAGGTTTATGTGGGACAGTTCGTGCCACACGGAAACATTTTCCAGAGCAACTAAAGGAGAAAAATCTTACGTTGAAAAAGAATAATTCACCTGTATTTGTCCGCTCTGGAGATACCATTTGTGTCACATGGCATGACACAAAATGCGTCAACCTAATCAGCAATGTGGATACAAACAATACTGTTGACAAGCAAATTCAAAGTAAACATCATGCCACAGGTTTTCGAGAGGCAGAAAAACCAGTCATCGCAGAACGGTACAACTCCTACATGAGCGGGATTGATCACTTCAACCAGCTCATGATGAGCCAGAAGTACCCTTACAGATGTTATAAGTGGTACTTACCAATACTTCATTATCTTTTGGAAATTGCCTTGGTAAATGGTTACATTTTATACGCCAAGTCTGTTACAAAACCAGATGATGCCGTCCTGTTCCGCAGAAAGGTTGTGGTTGCTTTGGTGGCTGCACAGCTTGCTCGTCGTCAAGGGAAGAAGACACAAAAAGCAAAGGACATTCCAGAAAATGGACGCTTGCAGCTGGAGATCATTTTCCTGATAAATATCAAGATTCCAAGCACAAACCAAGATGCATTGTTTGTGCTGAAGCTCTCAAAAAGCGGATAGATATCAAACTGATGATGCACATGTTGCTGCTATTGTGAAAAGTCACGCCCTCATTCCTGCCAAACCTACTGCCTGTGTCTATTTCTTTACTTAAAAAAAAAATGTAATGGAAGTTAAATAGTTATTTTATTAGATACTTAATGAAATTTGACAAGTTTTTTGTTGTTTATTTTTTTAATATTATACTAGAATAAATGCAGGTTATGAAATATTTTTTGCAGGTAAGCACAAGCCACAAAAATCCAGGGCGAGGACTAGAAATGGTGACAACTTTGTTTCAATCAAAAGGTGGGTTTGTTTAAGAGTAGTGTAATATTATAATGTATGTCTTTATTGTAAAAGGTGTATTTTCAAAGGAAATGAAAATCCAGAACAAAAATACTGATGAAATAATGAGTTTGTGTTTTACGGTGTGTCAGCACAATTACGGCTATATTACGCTGGGACAGAACAGAAAGGTGTGGACCAATTTCTATGCCCCATGCCCTGACGGGGGAACCCTACCAGTGGCACCCACCAACCGCCCGCGATGAAATAATGAACAATGCTTTCCATAATAGGAATCTATGCATAATATAGTGTAAAAGGGGGCACTGATGAGACATAGTTACACATTGTTGGCATAGTATAGATAGGTTACCGTGTTGTTGTTATTTTTTTTGTGTGTGCTTTCACAGGGACATTGTATGGTCATCTAAGTTGCCTGGCTTCAAGAAATTTTGCTGAAATTTATACCTCAGCACAGTGAGAGGAATCTGACTTCTACTATTGCTCATCCCTTGCTTTGCTTGATTCAGCATAACAGTGAGTTGTTCTTTCTTTTAATTGCTCAGCAGTATGTCCTGAATAAGCAATGGTGCATACTTTTTGCTTGGGAGGTTACCAGTCTTTACTGTGTGTAATTGAAATGGATCGCATTTCACTCTTTTGGAACGCAAGACTAAGTATCAAAATCACTGTAGCCAATCCTATGTGCAATATCAATCTGCTGCTCACTCACAATGTTTTTGACAAGCCATTTGATTTGAATGAAGCTCAGGCTGTGTACAAATGCTAACTTTCTCATGTTCTTTGAGAGGATAACAGTGCAAAAGATAAAAAGTGACTGTGTTAGCAAAGTCTGAAATTGTGTATGAAGATAGTATGCTGTGTTGTTTCCAGGTGCATAGTTAAACAACTGTGATTAGGTAATTATTCTTTTTGCTTTTATTCTATTCATCCTTCAGAAGATGAATCGTCTCAGCAGGGCCTGGAAAATCTTGCAGAGTGNATTTATCTTTAAAATGAGGGTGTAGAATGTGGGTAGAGGCAGGGTTATCTGGTGTTGAGTAAAGCTTTATGCCGTATTGGAGAGACAATTTGTTTCTCCTGTCATACAAAGATGGTTCATTTGCTTCTGCATATAGACTTTCGATGAGTTGTTCGAAAGGCTCCTAAAGAGAGGCGAAGACCTTGATGGTGAACAGGGTCCAGAATTTTAAGATAAGAAGTTTTAGCTGATCCAAATATTATACTTCCATAGTCAACCTGGAGAATCACAGGGGAGAATCAGAGACTATACAACTTGGAGAAACAGAAACAATACAACCTGGAGAATCATAGGGGAGTGGCTAATCAGATACTATACAACTTGGAGAAACAGAGACAATACAACATGGAGAACCACATGGGAGTGGAAAACCAGAGACTATACAACATGAAGAATCAGAGGCAATGCAACATGGAGAAAATGAACATGCTAATAAGGAAAACACACAGATTGACATAATGCATGAATATCATGGAACAAGAAATGTCAATTTTACAGGCAAAGAAGCATGCACACGAAAGCCGGACGGCCGCCACCCGCATAACGAAGACAGCACTATAAACAACGAAGCGCCACCTGCTGGAGGCCTCTTTCACGCCACAATTTGAAGTGGACAACATCGTGGGAATAAGTATCCATACGTTTTTTGTAGTCTGTTGTCTCCTGCATTTCAGCATCTCATTTGTTTTCGGTGTGTTTACACCTACTTCGTACAACTTGTTTATCTTTACCACTTCATACTTTTTACACGCTATTTCACATTCCAGACCTTCCCACGATGGCTGAGCCCACGCGTGTTCTGATTGTCGGCCATTCGCATGCACGCTACTTGGCTGAATTGCTGGCGCGCAGCGCGGATCCCCGCATCCATCCTAATTTTCGTCTTCCTTCCTCAGAGTTGTCTATCAGTGTACACGGCTTCGGTGGCATGAAGCTTGACGCCGTTTTACGGGATGCGCGAGTGTCCCTCATTCTTCAGGAATTTTGTCCACAGATAATTATCTTGATGATTGGTGACAACGACATCGGCCACTCAACGCACACCACTGAATTTGCATTACGCATGCAAGTCATGGCCTCGGCCCTCCGGTCGCGGTCAGGTGCTTCCAAGGTCTGTTTTACACAGCTGTTGCCTAGATTAACTCCTGCCCGGGGGGTCACCACGTACAACCACAAGGCGAGAGAGGTGAACCTGGCACTCCGTGCACTCCTCCCACCAGGAAATTTTTTTCAGATTGACTTCGTCCGGTTCCCAGCGGACAGTATGCAGCGTTACCTCAGGCCTCAGTACCTCAGGCTACTGCTTCAAATGACGCGCCGCGCAGACGGGCGGCACGGCCTCGGTCACACACACCGAAGCTGCAACGGTCTACCCGCCCAAAGCTGCAGGATCAGCGCACATCGACTCCTACGGGAGAAGAGACCCCTCCATTCCCCCCATGGCTTGATGACAGCAATTCCTGGCTGGCCCCCACAGCTACCCCAGTTGAGAGCACATCCCTCCTCGACGGACGCAGACGTACTCCCGCCAGGACGTTGAGCACATGGAAGCTCTCAGTGGCCAAATGGGCCAGCTTGTGCAGCAATTGGCCTTATTGACTGAACAAAACAAGGCAATGAACCAGAAAATGGACAGAGTGGAGAAGTCAATGGCCCCCTCCACCAGAGCATACTCTCCACCTGTCCACCGACACACCTCCAGTCCTGTCTCCACCCTTCACCACAACTTCCCGCTATGTGGAGACAGCTGTACCAGTGGGCCATCACTTAAAGGACTCGGTCCGGTCTGCCATCACACAAAATGAGTATGTTAATTTCCTGTCGCTACTGGACAGATCGGACCCACAACCGGTGGTACTACAGCTCCATCAAGATGGTACCAATCTGACGCTGGGGACACATCAATCCCAGAAAACCCCCATCACCTTATCAGACTGGTATTCCGCCTGGAATATCTATCTGGCGGTGTACACATCAACACACCCGGAACCGCAGCTGCCTCCCAAAATGGCAAAGCACTTTCAGACTGTACACGACTTGGCCACTCGGGGCAAGTCATGGAGGTTCTACGACGAAAATTTCAGGAAACTCTTAGCGAAGGGGTGGGTTCAGTGGAGGGAAGTACACCACGAACTCTGGGACCAGGCCCGGACACGTCTTGAACGTCCGCCTGAGGCGGGCTATAGCACAAGGGGTCAGCGGGGCCCTCCGGGTGGTTTTCCCCGTGGAGTATGCATTCGCTACCACCGGGGGGAATTCTGCAGGGAGGGCAACTGCTGCCGCTTCCAGCACAAGTGTTTTAACTGCCTGGACAATCACCCCTTCGCTAGATGTCCAAAACCGGTGACGCAGCCCTTTCGAGTCATGGCTGCCTATAGGCGGGCAGCTGCGGGTTCCAGCAATGCAAAACAAAACACACAAAAATAACCTTCCGACACCGGTACAAGTATGTCGTCTGGCCCACTGGCTACAGGGATATGACCCGCTAAAATTAACAGCTTTAACACTTTTCCGTCTCATCACGCCGATTGGCGACCAAGCGTATTTTCCCTTCGAGTCACACGTCGCCGATCGGCGATCATTACTATATGGTACAGAAAAATATTCACAGTGATTTCCCCTGTGTACATGCGCACTTGAAACGTTACGTACTTCCTTCCGAGTCATTCCTTCACGCACAAGCGGTTGATTTGAATACTTTGAGCGTGGTTTTGATCGTTTTTTATGTGAAAATGACTGCATCAGGCGACACCGTTTTTCGAAATGACAGCGATTNGGATTTATTTAACGTCGGGAAGAGGATGGCACTGGTTTTGTCGCATATATGCCCTCTGCCCTATGGCACCTCCTTGTTTATATGTCCATCTGCAATAGGACTGAGTCTCCACGTGAGCCAGGGCCCAGAACCATGAAAACTCTGAAAAACAACCCGCCCGAGCCGGGACTCGAACTCGGGACGCCCCGAAGGAAATCAACATTAGTCTTTCTTCTCATACTTCTGTAGGGTTTATCATCACCAAAAACACATGGTCATTTTGGTGACAGTGTAACCTAGACGAGTTCATGCTGCCACACAGGAGTATATGGATAGCACTGCATTAGCTCACCCAGTCACAGTATACTGACGCCTTGCCAACCAGTCCTAATGTTATTCCCATAATGCCAGTGCCATTCGTGAAAGCTACTAGATCGTTTTATTAAGTCTTAGTTATGACCCGGCTGCGTGTCATTGGTTGTTTTGTCCCTCCTCCCTGTCCCCTTAATTTTTTTTACAGTGTACATTGATGATTGCAATCATAATCACACTTCTCTTTCTCTGTTATTTTTCAGAAAAGACGAAGAAACATGCATCCCCAGAAAAAGCGAAGGGAGTTGGAGAAGAAGAGGGAAAGGTACTGGGCAGAGAAGGAGAAGAAGCAACAGAAGGATAAAGCCCATTCACACAGACCTAAGCTCTCCAAAACTCTCTTTGGGATTCAGAAAGCTCTGAAAAGGGCTCGGACAAAATTGGCCCTCTTCAAATTGAACTTTGTCAAGAAACTGATAGCCAGAGAAGAAGATGGCATGTCAAAGGATATTGACAAATACTATAAGAGACCTAGTAGAAATTCCTTCGTTGTGAAACAGTTCCTAGAAAAGAGAGCAATAGACTATCCTGGTCAGAAAGGGTCATCTACCCCTAAGAAGTTTCTCACAAATGCCATGGAGTCTTTGCTCAAAGAGTTTAAGTCTTCACACCCCAATATGAAGATGTCTCTGACCACATTTAAGAGGAGACGCCCTAGACACATTCTTCTTTCCTCAAGTAGAAAGTTTCAACAGTGCCTCTGTGAAACATGCACTAATCTCTCACTTTTGATTGAGGCTGTAAATAAAACTCTTGAAATAAAACTCCCAAACAGAGCTGCCAACCTCCAATACTGGATTTTCATATTCCAGGCATCAAAAATTCATATTCTGACCCTGATTTTCATACTCACACCGGTGCAGAAAAATAATCTCGCGAAATTTAAATGAATGTCTTCTTATTTGGCTGTTTAGTCATACTTTTAGGCTTGTAGGTAGCTACTGTTTCCGTATAACACTAAGAAGCTTTTCTTCAGCTTTAAACTGAGGTAATGGGAGTCACTCACTGTGGTAAAATAATATACATGACTACCAACAGCTCTTTCCAAATCCTTTTCATATTCCTGAAATCTAAGTGCTATTTTGATTAGGTGAATTTTTCCTTTTAACAAAAAAAAAAAAATCCCCCCTCCTCCAAAATTAAAAAAAAACAAAACAACAAAAAACTGAAGATAGTGGCAATAATAACACAAGAAAGCCCTCATTTTGTAAGACAAAATGAACTTGTTCACCACATAATTGGTGCTAAGCTTGAAATTCCAGATCATCAGAGGACAGACTGTAGCACTTTACTATGCCCACTAGAAAAATTAAATCATTTATATCCTGCTAAAATGTTGCCATATGTCACCAGAGGCATTATTAGCAGTAATTGTATCCAAGTGTAGAATGCTCATATTCATATCTTAAATTGCAGTCTCAGTCTCAGATTTAAGCATGTCATCTGCTGGTAGAGCAGGAAATAGAAATCTATCTAGAATCTAGACTAGTCTAGAGCTAACCCTAAACCTTCCAAACTGGGGCTTTGAAAGCCGTCTCTGTCAGGCCTACTAGATCTAGTCTAGTAGTACAGTAAAGGTCATTAACCTTGGCTCTAGAGCCAACACTATTATAGTACAGTAGTACACTATGCTCATCCCAAATGTAGGTCATCTAATGCTCTGAGGGCCTACAGTATACACTAACAGACCAAATGAAACATAGCCTACACAGGTAATGTGTAGGCACTCTGGGTATGGCACAATGCATACGCATGACGGGATTCATCCGGCATCAAAGTAAAGCCTCAAACGCCGCCGCACGGTTGAACAATATAGCATAAAGCCTCCTGTGGCTGGTAACCATGGCTGGTATCTTTGTAAGAGAATTCTAGTTTCAACTAAACTTCTGGATCTAGCAATTTTGATATGCGGCCGGGATATAGGCCTAACATACACGCCAAACGGTGCCGGCGAAAGCGAAACTAAAAAATGCGCGTCAGCATCGATATTGCTGTGTACTCTACCGCAAAACGGAATGCCAGTAGGCTTGTATACTGCACTGTACTCTACGATTTTCAATCGTTTGTTGTGAGACTCGAGTACTTGTACTCATGACCAAAAACAGCTCATTTTCATGATTTTCAGTACACGAAAGCTCTTTAAGCGCCTGACTTCGTTGCGGAAGGCATTCACTGTATTCTTTTTCATACTGACAGTCGATTTTCGTATTTTTAAGAGTACGATTCGTATTTTCGTACTGAGGTCAGATTTTCGTATGAAATACGAAAATTTCGTACTGGTTGGCAGCTCTGCACTGGTACCACGACCAAAATATAACTCTTCTGGGAAATGATCCCGATAGTTCGCATCACCAACTTTGAAGGGCAGCCTGGATCTCAGCACAACCTGGCGCCGACTGCATGTCCACTCGACTTCTTCTTTTTGCTCTTTCCACTGGAGCTCTTGCATATGTTTGTTGTGGAAACGAACCGCTATGCAGCTCAGTGCATCGCCACAAAACCCAACAGCAGTTGGTACGACACCTACACTGAAGAAATGAGGGCATTCATTTGCCATTCAGATCATCTTTGGCATACGGCAGCTACCTCGTCTGTGGTGCTATTGGAGTCAGGATAGTCGCTTCGCTGATGCCTGGGTGTCATCCGTAATGCCTATCCAACGATTCAAGAACATCAGCCACTACTTCCACTTCAAGGATAATACAAATCAGCCCAGACGAGGTGAAGCTAACTTTGACCCTTTGTTCAAGGTTAGAGATGTGATCACGAAGACGCAGGAAACCTTCAGAGCGTACTTTCAGCCCCAGCGTGAAGTTTCTGTCGATGAGTGCATGGTCGGCTTCAAGGGCAAACTGTCGTTCAAACAGTATATGCCCAAGAAGCCTACCAAGTGGGGCCTGAAAATTTGGACATTATGCGATGCCTCCTCTGGCTATTGCTATAGCTACGATGTGTACACTGGAAAAGCAGGTCGTACGAATCCACGCAAACCTCTAGGTCAAGAGGTGGTAGAGACTCTGTGCGAGCCACTTTTTGGAAAAGGGCACCATGTTTACATGGACAGATTTTTCAACAGTGTGGACATGGCCAAGGAACTGCTGAGGAACAACACCTACTCCTGTGGCACCATCATGTCAAACAGAAGGGGCCTGCCAGCAGCCATCAGAAGAAAGCTGAAGAAAGGGGAGCTTATTCAGCTACAGTAA
>JAWQUT010000676.1:16658-26690 GCA_033807755.1 Ellobium chinense
TATTTCGACTATCAGCGATTACAGAAAAATTAAGCAGGCTGTTTCATGTCATGTAAATTCATTGCTCAGTTATTATTCTGAAACGCCATTGCGGTGGCTCAGTTTCTCTTTGTTCTGAAGGAACATTAATTACAAAATTTAGATATTAACACACATCTTGTGGCTTGGTTTCTTTGCTTAGGAAATTGAGATTAAAACTAACTTGCAATTCATGAATATCGAATAGCACATGATGGAACTGAATATGCCAAAGTTCTGAACGGTCAGAAATGTCTTTCTAAAACTCTGGTGGTTGTCTGGAATTGATATTTTCAGTATGAGATATTTCATGAATGTTTGAAAATTGGTGTGCACAAAACTTTAAATGCGATTTTCTCGAAAGTGAATCTCTGTTAGATCGGTCTAATTTTGAGGTATCCGGTTACTCCTATAGGTATAAGCTAGCTATGTTAAAACAGTATATAGCAACATCTAAAATACTGTACATGTAATGAAGTGATATTGTGTGAATTCTGCTGAACAACAACAACAACAACAACAACAACAACAACAACAACAACAACAACAACAACAGAAAAAAGTACTATTTGCATGGACGCACTTCTGAAATTTCCCATACATTTTATTCTCTGTAGGTAAGTCCAAAAATCTATAAAACCCTTCTCTATTCCTGTGTTTTCAACTACAATACAAATGACAATGATAATGACCATAATAAATCTTAATTTGCCACGCTCTTGCACAGGGATTTCATCAGTATGGAACATTACAATGTCAAGAATAATGAAGATTTCAAAAAGGACATACACATTCCCATACTCGCACTTCCAGGCAAACAATTTCATTATATGATTATTATGATACAAATAGTGCTATTTGTCTAATTATATTATGGTTTGTGCTGTCAAGGACTATTTTGCCTTCCAACAGAAATTTGGTCTTAAACAATTCCGTTTGGCGGCTAGATAAGGGAAATTAATTTGGTAGTGGAATTTATTATCCACCTCACCCTGACACTAAATAATATAGCTTTGTTGTTTTTGTTGTTGTTGTTGTTGTTGTAGTTGTTATTTTCTTCAGGAACAGGTGAATACCACCTCCCTGTTTCAATTGGATTTGAGAGTCTTTACATTTCCGAGTAATATTACTTATTTTCAGATCTTAGATTTCTTTTGCCCAGAGCAAAATTTCAGAACTCCCAATTTCGTCATGACGTTCAACGATGCAAGTCCTGTTTCGCCTCGTATCAATGGTGTCAACAGCACTTAAAAAGAAATCGATCTGCACCTTTCCAAGTATTTCACAACCGTATAATGGGACTGAGAAGACTAAAGCTTTGAAGAGATGCAAACTACAGCTTACTAGAATAGCCGCTATTCTTACTTTTGGTTGTTTTTTTGTTGTTTTTTTTGTGTGTGCAATATTGTGTACTTTCCTATTCCACTTTTTAAAAATTCTTGCATACGATTTTATCCCTTTTGCATTACTTTTATGCTTGCGGATGGCAGTTATCAGAAAGCATTTGAATTCTTTGGCAATTTCCAAAGCTGGCTGCCTGTCATAAATGAGGTGTTGAATGTGTTGCGTCTAAGAAAGAAAAAAATGTTTTAAAGTAGTTGTTTTTTTTTCATAATTCCTTCAACGTTCAGTATTAATGTTCACATGTTTCAGTAGTCATTATAAGCTTGAAGTGTTTTTCCTGAGGTCTGCCGGATTTTCTAAAAAGAAAACTGTATCGTACGCGTAAGATGATTAAACATTTCAAAGAAAAACTGTCGATTTTCATCGTCCTTGACCATTACACCCTTGCAAGTAGCTTCTGTAAGATTAGTTCCGAGATCATTTAGATAAAGGTCAAAGAGCAGGCACGATAGAGTTTCGCCTTGCCTGATACCGGTATCGCAAACGTACATTTATTTTTCAAGGCTCCCCATTTCAACTACGGATTTTGTGGTTTGTATATATTGACAAAATGACTTGTAAAATCTTCCTTTAGTTCCGCCATCTGCTATCTCTCTTGGTAGTTCCGATCGCCAAACACTATCGTAATCGTCGGAAAGATCCATGAAGGCTGAATGTAACTTTTATTCTTATGTGTTATATGCTAGAGTAACAAATGTAAGGTCGGTTGATGGTCCGTGAGGTTAGGGTTCTTTTGAAGACCGGCATGATGGTTACTGAAACTCGTTTCTTTATAAGTACCTTGTCCGCCAGTTATTCAAGATTCTAGTAAACATTTTACTCACACCTTCGTAGTGTGATTAGTCTATAATAGTTAGCAACTTCTTGGGTATTTTGTTTTTATAAATCCGTATGACGATGACTAATGACCACTAAGATGGGAAATTATTGTGGCTTTTCAGGACTGGCTTGAATGTTCATTTGTACGTAAATATTGGTAACGCTGTTTATACACTAGCTTTGATATTCTTTGGTGTTCTGGTCGTGACTGGATGATTTATTAGTCTTTAATTTTTATACAGCAAAGATTTCATTTTTACTTATTTCATAATTTAAAATACTGATATTTTTATCGTTTTCTAATCTTTCATTATCCTGTTGTATTTTCGAGTTATCTATCCCTATGGTTCCATTCATGCTACTGTTATACGCTAAACTAAAGAATTTCGAAGTTTAATAGTTTAGAGGACTTATTAACACTTCAGATCCTCTTTGTTGGCCTTGCAATAACCATTGCTTTTGATAACACAATCTTCATTATAGTATGGTTTGTTATCACTAGGGGTCATACTGTTAGTTGTATTACTCTTTTCTTTGTATTTTGTACACACACATACACATACACATACACACACACACACCCACCCCCACACACACAAACACACACACACACACACACACACACACACACACACACACATACACACACACATTGTATTATATAGGAAATGTGGCCGGCGTTTTCGCTGATCTAAAATGTTCTTTCAGAGGGTGCACATTGCTGACACTTTCCTAGGTACACCATTCTGCGTACAAAGTTGTTATGATGGATCACGGATGCAGGTTTCATTCTCAAACATTGTCCTAGTCTCTGTAAGAGGTTGGCTTGAAGGGATTCTAAAACTGGTTTACGTCACAAAACTTGCATCATTCCGTGTATAAGGTTGTAATCTCGAGTATCAATATTGATGTCATTCTCATTAATGACATTCTTTCGTGGAAAAATAGTCTGATGGGATGCAAATAACATCTTTCTGAGTATGAAGTATGAAGGAGGTAAAATGGCTTACTGCCTTTTTACATCATTCACAAAATAGTTTATCTTTCTGAATATGTGAAAGATACTGTACATGTAAAGTATTAAGGACCAGACCTAGTATTGTATAATTATCATAACATGTATCGAGGGTAAGTATGATGGGGGTCTACCGTCAGTTATATTTCCTCAATCTGTTTGAGGGGTAGGTATATAAAGCACTAGGATTAACTCATGTTATGTACTAACACCAGTATTGTTCTAAAAAATTAACACTGCTATCTTTTAAAGACACTCTAGGAAATACGTAAGTCTATGTACATGGAAGTATGCTGAAGTATTAACTCTGCTAACATTCAAAGAAATACATCATTCTACATACATGGAAGTTTGCTGGGGAACAATCATTCTGGTATCATTTTAAAAAATACATCATTCTACATATAAAATGGGCATAACACTGCAATCATTTAAAAAAACATTTGAGAAAAAAAAAAGACACATCATTCTCGGTACATGGTAGATATAATCAGATACTAACAGTGATACAGTTCTAAATAAAATCCTTCATTCTGCGTATAAGTTATATATAATGAGATAACAAAAACTCTTTCATTAATAAAGAAATGCCAGAAAAAAAATTCTGCATGCAGGGTGAGTATAAGGAAGTTCTTAAATTTGTATCATTTTAAACACATACATCACTCAGCAACGGTACTACCTTCACTGTCCTTTGGCCCCACAAAATAAGACAAGACTTCATGATACTCCTGCCTACAAGGTATGTACATGGGGAATCCATGCGAGTGTTTTTGTCTGAAAGACTTGGGCCAGCCAAGGTTTCTACCGAAGCACTCACTGAGTGGCCCCGCCGAGCAATGAGTGCTCCAGTCTTTAACGAGGCATCAGTCCATCAAACAAAGTCAGTGATGAAGATTCCCTTTCTCGTTTAGTAAGTTAATATATAAAGAAAGCATCACATATTATTATAGGTCTGGAGTTGTCAGCTCCTCACAAAGTTTGTATATAAAGTCAGCAGTGCTGACCATGCACACCACAGTGCCGGAGACGCTTAATGTAAAAAGTGTATACATTTAGCTCTATAATTCACCAGTCTTAATTGTATGAAATTCGGATATTCCCAGTGACTATAGCCTTTGCAGTTGCGAGCTGTTACAACGTACTACCTGCTGGTGGGTATTTTAATAACAATGCCTTGGGTGTGGGTAATCTTCGTGGATAACTTGAATGTAGCGCATTTTGTGACATAATTGGCGAGACGTGTAGATGTAGTGCAGCGTAAGTGACATGTGGACTTCCTTGTCAGTATCTTATGTCTCCTTCAAGGCAGACATTTCATACTAAAAATAGCTTGCTGAGATGAGAAAATGAGGTACTAACATTGCTCTCTTGTCAAAAAAATTGTATCATTCTGTTTACAGGGTAAATTCACCAAGGTACTGAAACTGGTAGCATTGTTAGAAGTTACAACGTTTTATGTATGAGGTAGATATAATTACAGAATGCCTGGTTTTGTTCTAAAAATTTGTATCATTCTGCGCGCAAGATAAATATGATGAGGTATTAACACCGTTATCATTCTCAAAAATCAAACCATTTTATGTACAGGGCAAGTTTGCCTGGGTTCTAACACTAGCTTTAGTTTTGTTTTTTTTTTAAGTTACAACATTTTGTGTACAGGGTAAGTTAGCTGGAGTACTATGTAAACTAGCATCGTTCTGGAACGTTACATCTTAAAAGTAATCCTTCTGTACTGAACAAATTCTGACACCTTTGACAATAGCTAGCCATAAACCGTACTCATAATCGTGAAGGCCTGCAATTTATCCATCATAGCCCTGACGTCCTAGCCAGCCCAAATCCAAATTTACAAGTCCAATAAACCGCTTAGATTACCTCCAAATATTTAGACTCATTTTCTCCCTCAGGCAAGCTATTTAAAGAAATCAAAGGAAGTCTCTACTAGATCCGACAAGTCGATCTTTTGTGTATTTTGCTAATGGTTCGCGGACTTCTTTTCATTTTTTGTCAGTTTTGCATACTGTACTTCATTACATATGCTCAAAACATTTTTTTTTCGGGATTTGCTATGTATTCATTAATACACTGTCTCGATCGATATTCAAAATTAGGCGGCATAGACCTTGTTTTCGTTCTGCATTGTTTTCTAATAAATGATAAGTCATATACATGTATTATAAAAGGTAGACATAAATATAAACTGACGGGGAGAAAGAGAATCTTCGTTGTTTAGATATGACTGGCGCTTGTTTTACAACAGTTCTCCTCCTACCATAGTTTTAGCAGTCTGAGCACATGATAGTTGTTGAGAACCTGTCAGATTTCTGCCTCAAAGAAATTCTTCATTCATATTGTCATTGTTCCAAGCAAGGGCTGGTCTTTATACTTACACAGTAAAATCCCATGTCCTGATTTCTAAAAGATTAGCGAAAAATTGAAAGTTTCAGACTATAGGGTAGTTGAGATCGTGAGATAAATTTACTATTGGCGTACGAGGCTCAGCTCCTGGATTATTATAATGAAATTCCGGTTACTGAAGATAGTCCGGTTCGATGTGGTGGGTTTTAGAGTATAATAATTACTAAACTGTGTTCTTGAGCGGCTCCAGAGTACTTGTTTCCGCCAAGACTGATAACTCAAGGTTTTTTGTATCTCGCAATGGCCTCCCTTTAGTCTCAGGCAGTGTCCACAGAGAGGCTATGGTAATGATCAGGAGAATGCCCATGATCAAAAATGCTGCGAAAAAGGGGAGAGTATTCTTAGGAATAATGTAAGGGGCGACAATTCCGCCAAGCCTGGCCCCGCTGCTAGCCCAACCATAAGCTAATGTTCGCACTGTCGTAGGATAGAGTTCCACCACCCAAGACATGAGGCATCCCCAGGCACCGGAATTGAATATAATGCAGGTGATTGCTAATACAGTAGTAGGTACGCCAATCTTGGCCTCATCAGAAACTGAAATATGAAGAAATGCAATGCTCAAGGAAATAAGAGCCGCGATAGTAAGGAACAAAATGGCAGACCATCGGCGACCAATGAGATTGATGAACATTGCTCCGGAAAGGTCACCTGGTATAGCGAGTAGGGACATGGCGAGAAAGTTGATATAAAAGCTGCCAGAGAGAGCGGAGACTCCAAAGCTGACCGTGTAGTACACAATCGACATGCTGAACCAAGCAAATCCAATAGCAAGCGTTGATTTAGTTAGTCCGCCCCGAAAAAGGTCCGTGAAGCGTCCAATGTTTTTCTCACTGCTCGCTACATTTTCCCTGCACTGACCTATCTTCACAAGAATATCTGTGTTGGGTATGGGTTTGCCGTTCATTTTGGCGATTTTATTGGCCACACCTTTTGCCCTTTCGACCTTCCCATGAACTGCCAGCCACCTCATACTTTCTGGTACCCACAACACATTCAAACAGAACACGCCTGCTATGACTGCCGTAGCAATGTGAATGTGCCTCCAATCTTTCAATGCCAAGACCACCAAAGCAAATATGGAGGCTCCGATGTTCCAGTCTGGTATTCCGACTAGGTACCCTCTCCATCTGTGATTCAAAAACTCAGAACAGAAAGGAAAAGATACCGAGTAAATTCCTCCGAACGTCAAACCGATGACAAATCTGATAATTGCAAACATGATCCATGAAGAAGAAAACACAGCTATTATGTTCATCGCGGAGCACACAGCCAGATTTGTATACACTGTTAACTTCCTCCCTAACTTTGTTCCCATGACACCACCAATGCCGTGTCCCAAGAATACACCTAGCATCTGAAGCGATATGATGACAGAGGGTATCCAAGATCGGTCGCAAACAAGATTCCATTCTGTCACAATGGTGGAGCCGTCTTTAAACTTGACTATGCCCTGGCAGTCTTGCACATTAAGGTCACATGTCCAAGGGAAGGATGTTGCGTTTTGATCATGAAAAGATTGCGTCATATTGATATTACTAGTTATCCAATCTGTGATGTTCTTTTCAACAATCATTAAGTTCTTGCCCATGTTTTCCGTGTCTGAATTGTTGAGTTCCTTCCTGACACACTCCATCCCTGGATTGTAGTTACCAAACACCATCATCAACATACTCCAGGTGGGAGGAAGTTCCAAGGCGAAGCACGATAAACACAATACGACCTGGAATCGACCACATCCTCCGGTTTTCTCCAACAGATTATCGATGTTCTCTGCATCCATTATTGTTGTCTTCAATTTTTAAATTCAAGATACGACTGACTAATAGGTAGACTTCATGTGCTGTGTGAGTGAATACTCTACGTTTTGAAAAGTAATGAGTATTTTGGAATGTTACACTTTAACATTAAGTTGACTCGTGTACGTACCGCTGGACTAGAATGGCTTGTGGAACTAACTGCAAAGAGAACCAGAATGACCTGCTAGGTCCTGTATAAATGGTTACAGGTTTTTGTAACTTTATTACTTGTGTACAACAGCTAACCTTTCCCACAGATCAGTGGCGGCGCTTGGTCCAATTTTTTGGTGGGGCTCTAATAACGATTTCCAACGAGAATTTCGGGGAATAGAAATGGGCGAACACACGCATGACCATGAGCTAGGTAATAATAATAGCTTTCGGTATGTGTGAGCCTAACATGCTTAGAGAAAGTACGTGCGGAAAGTGCTCAGTACGAGCTAAAAAGGTCAAAAGGTCTGTACAAGGGGCTTTATGATAGGAATCATCCCAGTGGTGAAGCATTTGGGAAGCAGCGTGATCGAATGATTGCGGAGTTAGACTCTAGATCTATAGATCGTGATTCATTCCCCGAATACAGTCTGTTGAAGTAATAATAGTGTGAAGTCACATGAGTGGGCATCAGCGTGGACAGGTGATTTAAAAACCACAATACTATTATTACTATTGTTATTAGTCTATACACTATTTTGCAAACTAATAAAGACCATAGCTGGTCGTCCTTTGACTATATTATACCGTGATTTCTCTATGCAAGTGAAATACGCTGGCTGTTAGACTGGGTTGCTTTTCTGCTTAGCACGTAAGTTTACTGGAACATAGTTGAAAGATCACAAGTTTGTATACGTGTATGGATTAGTATGAAGGTGCAATGTAGTTAAGTTCTTTACACTGTAAGTTCATTGTAAGCATTTCTTTTCTGTCAGAGGTATATAAAAGGTGAACATTATGTTGTTTTGGTTTTTTTTGACCAGCTGAAGTATACCAGCGCCACCTGGGATTGGGGAGGGGAAGTGGGCAATCGAGCCGCAATCTTAATTTTTTTTTTTTTTTTTAAATGGGACGCAGCGGTGAGAGGTTTCTCATGTCGTGGTTTATGACACAAACCAAATTAAAACAAAAAATTAAAATTAAAAAAAAACAAAACAAACAACATTCAAGATCAGCTGAGATAAAAGAACTGAAAAAAAAGGCTCACTTTAGATAAACGAATCTGCATAAAAAGTTTCACGCATTTCTTTTAAACCGCTCTTCAATAACCGAGTCAGTTTTTTTTTTTTGTTAAATAATAGATTGCGCGGAGTGTGGAGCGTTAACAGACAGAATAGGGTGGATTCGTCCCATAAGCCCTTAAAGAGGCGCCGCCTCTGACAATTTATTGGAGTCATCGCTTATCAAGCATGAGCAAGTCATTATATCTTTCAGCCACAAAACTGTGATGTAAATTAGAAAAAAATATGCGATCGAAGCACACAGTATTGTGGTTTATTACAGCCAAGTTTAAGTTACAGTTGCGTTCATGCTATTTGAATGGCAAATTGCCATTGACAGTTTACGATCAGGCCTGTAGGTTCTAGAACATTATGCATTATTGTGTTCTTTTAATACTATTACAACCCTTATTCACTTTCAGAATTTTATTTATTATAGAAAAAAAAGTGTTTAATTACCCATATGGAGCTTACATCTGTGCCAGCTGCAGCTAATGAAGTGCTTGAACGATTCTATAAAAATAGAGAACTTGCCGGTTATCGATTTTTTTGGTCCCATTTCTTTCTGATTGGCGCCGGTGTGGCGTGGTAGAATGCCCCCCCCCCTTGTGAAATGCCCCCCGGCCATTCTACAACGTGGTAGATTGCCCCCCGGGCTTTCTACCACTGTGGTAGAATGCCCGGGGGGCATTGTACAATACCCCCCTCCGTTGTGAAATGCCCCCCTCCGTTGCGAAATGACCCCCCCCCCCTTTGTGTTTTAAAATATCCTTTAAAGGCAATATGACCCCTCTCCACATATTTATTAATGCTTGATGGAAACACTGCACATCTGTGTGCTTCGGTGGTCATCCATGAATTATGCATAATATCGATCTATGTTTTACAAATAACTCACGTACAAATTACGGTATTAGTCTACACTTTTTTAGTACCGTATAATGTAACAACATGCATGGTGTTATAATCAGTTATACCCTATACAATGACTAGTTTTGTTTTGTTCTCTGTTTGTCTTACACATATTCATTTATAAAGTCATGAGATTTTATTAACAGGCATTAATTTCTTTTTAATATATAATATTTTATTTTGTGCAGTGGTGTAGTTTACGTCATTAAATGAATCACTAAATATTTGTTGCAATACATTTTTTCGTCTTTATGACATGAAAAAAGGGGAAATGACTGTTGTCAAGTTACACCATGTTACGATGATATTTAAATTTAAAAGTATTACCTCTTACGTTAGCCACAATTTTAATTATAATTATAAACCGTGTTTCCCCTGCTCACCAACGTGGAGGTGGAAGTAGGATTTAAAGCAGGTACACCCCCCCCCCCCC
>JAWQUT010000676.1:33030-46288 GCA_033807755.1 Ellobium chinense
ACGAGCGTATGTTAGTTTTTTGTTGTTTTTTTTTCTTTTTTATTTGGGGGGGGGTAGGGGGGCTTAGACTGTTTGTGAAAACAATGCTCTCCAATTATTGTGCCTTATTGTGGTCTGTGCACTCGAAGAATAAGAATGAATGAATGAATGAATGAATGAATGAATGAATGAATGAATGAATGAATGAATGAATGAATGAGGGAAAACAAAAACAAACAAAAAATCTTCCTTCTTTAGTATACTTATACAGCAACCTTAAGAGTTCACTGGGTTGGGACCTTATAATAATATAAAGTCGTAGTTCCCAGTACCACTCTCACTGATCTCTGCGTTGTCAGCTGTGGGCGGATCTAATTTAAGATCTATAAACGTCACAGCAGACGGGCGAGCGTATTTGCCCTTTTCTGGCTAGAATTATAATGGCTAGGCGTTAATCCAGATCTATGGATTTTTTGCTAGCAAGTGTATGTTCACAGATCATTTAGAATGTCATTGCCAATCATCCATTGGGCCACTTGTGATGCAATATTCTGATCTCATATTCATATCATAGTAGGTATTGAAGCGTTCACGCTATACCTTGATTCCATAAGGCGTTGGTTAGTTATTTGTTACTTTCATTCAGGGAGTTAACATTCTCTTGTTATTCTAGGATGTTACATTGTTACTCCCTCCCACCGTCTACACAAATGGGGATCACCTATATCGTTTGTTAATTAAACAGTACTTAAAAACTCACCAGCATTAGGATTATTATGGTCTTTGAAATTGGCCTTCACGCGCAGCCCGTATAATAGCTTATTTGTGTATCTATTATCTATAAAACCCTTCCCAACCACCCCCCCCCCCCNCCCCCCCCCCCAACATCCTCCCTCCTCGATCGAAGAGTAACATTACAGACGTTCTCCTGACCTCTTAATTGTATCAAATTATTTAGCTCACTTGTAACTCCAAAGGTTATAGCCTGATTTTTTATCAAATTGTGTGGGAATCTTCTTGTGCTAAACACACACACACACACACACACACACACACACACACACACACACACACACACACACACACACACGAACAACAACAACAACAACTCGGGATATGTTAACGGTGTGGTAGGATCTGCGACGTAGCAGTGCTGAAAGAATTTTTAAAAATCAATGTCCTTATTCTTTGCCTGACACACGCAACTCAACAGTCATATTTTTTAAAACAATTATTGCGAGTTCGACATATTACTGTCAAGAACCACATATATGTACAAACTTTTGATGTGATCGATGAATATTATATTAAGTTATTTTATTCTACATTTAAAAGCATTTATTATATCCGTTATTTATTTTTTTCTACTCTACAGCCAGTATTAAAACTATTCTCGTTTGATGATAGATGAGTAATTGATTATGGATGATAATTGGAGGTGACAGACGGAGAGTCCACGTTGGATGGAAATTAGATGGTTTAATAATGAATGATATAAAGAGATCATGGGTGAGGGATAGATGAATAATATACGAGTTATGCATTATGGACGGATGATGAATGAATAATGGATCTACACGAGATGGATGATGGATAAATAGAGTATAAATGGATACCGACAGATGGTGGATGGATAACAGATAGATCATAGATTAAAAATTGATCTACGTTATATTATTGAGAGATGGAAGATAGATAGTGGATGAATGGATAACATGATAATATGGATTATTCTCAATGGAAGAATAACATAATGCATGATGAGCGAATGATGGGGGATTGATGAATAATTGAACTAAACAGATGATGAGTAGATTATCAAAGATGAATGGGTAAATGATAGATGATGGGTGATTAGTGGATGAACAGCAATTTAATAAAACTGGATGTTTAGGATGGTGAACATATAGCTAATAAATGGATATTTGATGGATGGATGAAAGGTTAATGATGAAAGGGTAATTGATGATTCTGGATGGATGAGTGATGGGTAGTCTGCAGATTTTGAATGGAGAAATGTTTGTTGGGTGGATGGAGAGTTTATGGACTGATGTTAATAGATTAAGATGATATTATTACAGGATAATAAATTAATCATGCCACACGAGCCTTTAGGCACAAACAAAAGCATCCACCAATTCATTATTCATCCATCCATCCATCCATCCATCCATCCAGCCATCCATTACAAGTTTTCAACTACAATACAAATGACAATGATGATGACCATAACAACTCTTAATTTGCAGCTCACTTACAAAGAAATTTAAAACAGTATGGAACAATACAATGTCAAGAATTAAAAATGATTTCAAGGAGGTTATACACATTCGCATACTCGCACTGTCAGGCAAACAATTTCATTATATGTTATTATACAAATAGTGGTAACTGTCTGATTATATTATGGTTTGTGCTGTCAAGAAACTGTTTTGTCTTTCAACAGAAATTTAGTCTTAAACAATTCCGTTTGGCGGTTAGCCAAGGGAAATTAAATTGGTAGTGGAATTTGTTACCTACCTGACCCTTACACTAACTACATTTGGTTTTTGGTGTTTTTTTTTGATGTTGTTGTTGTTTTTCTTCAGCAACAAGTGAATGCCACCTCCCTGTTTCAGCTAGATTTGAGAGTGATTACATTTCCGAGTAATATTACTTATTTTCAGATCTTAGTTTTCTTGCCCGGCATGAGCCCAGAGCAAAACTTTAGAACTCCCAATTTCGTCATGACTTTCGACGATGCAAGTCCTGTTTCGCCTAGCACCAGTGGTATCAGCAGCACTTAAAAAGAAATCGATCTGCACCTTTTTAACTATTACACAAACGGATAATGAGACTGAGAAGACTAAAGCTTTGAAGAGATGCAAAATGCAGCTTACTAGGAAAGTCGCTGTTTTTACGTTTGTTCTTTTTGTAATATTGTGTACCTTGCTTTTCTACCTTGTTTCTTTCTTGCATAGGATTTTATCGCTTTTGGGAATTTTGCTGAGGAACTATCATTCTGGTATCATATATTATAAAAAAAAAAAAAAAACCATCTGCGTGTAAAATGGCCATAACGAGGTACAAACACTGTTAACATTTGAAGAATATTGGGGAAAAAAAGATACATCATTCTTTGTACATGATAGGTATAATCAGATATTAACATTGGTGCAGTTCAAAAAAAGTAATTCTGCGTATAAATATGTAGACTATAATAATCAGTAACATCGCTTTCATTTTTTTAAAGATAGAAGACATACATCATTCTGAATGCAGGGTAAGTATAGTGAAGTACTCACATTTATACCATTTCAAACACTTACATCATTCTGCAAGGTACAAACTTTGCTATCTTCTGGCCAAAAAAAAAAGGGAAGACTAGCCTACATGATTCTACTGCCTACAAGGTAGATATAATTATGGGGAATCCCTGTCAGTGTTTTTGCCTGAAAGACTGATCCTAGCCGACTTTTAGACCGAAGCACTCATTGAGAGACTCCGCCGAACAATAGTCTTTAACGAGGCAGAGGGATCACTCCATCAAACAAAATGACTGATGAGGATTCGCTTCCTCGTTTAGTAATGTATAAAGAAAGATTACATATTATTATAAGTCTAGAGATGTCAGCTCTTCACATAGTTTGATATGGAAAGTCAGCATGAACACCACAGAGCCCGGAAACGCTTAGTGTAGACAGTGTGTTCATTTAGCTCTTTAATGCACTAGTCTTGAATGTATGAAAATCGGATATTCCCAGTGACTAGAACCTTTGCCGTGGCGAGCAGTTATATAGAGGGTCTGTAATGAGTGTTTGTTTGATATCAGCTTTATGAAATGAGTTATATATTTATTGTATTCGCTAGCCTCTGGGGATCGAATACGATAAATGTATAACTCATTTCATAAATCTGATATCTAATAAACACAAGTTTCAGATCCTTTTTAATCATATAAACTATAACCAATTAAAAAAAATAAACTTTTTTCGTAAAAAGAACCCTGCAGTGGCCCTCACCCTGTTTGAGACACATCTATCACAACTCAGCTGACTAAACTACACAGTTACGCGACATAAAGTAGTTCCAAACAGCTGACAACCATCGATGAAACTTTAGACGACATAAACACTGTGACATTTCAAGCACTTTTATTCAAATGTTTACCTGAACCAAAACTGAAACGTAAAGAGAACGACGACAAGCGAAAAAAAATATTGACTGAAATAATTTTCGAAAAAAGTTTTATAGACAGAGGGAAACCCCACGGCAGTGAAAATAGTTACAAAACAAAAAACGTCACATATTAATGACGTCACAAAGAAAAGATGTCACATATTCATACATCTAAGGGTTTCCAAGGCGTCCAATCAAAGTATTCGTAAGCAGATCAAAGGTCAAATTTATGTAACATTTGACATATCAAAGAATTATTACACACTTTTATATCACCAGAAATAGGCACTGTTCATAATAATTATGATAAAAACTACTGCCTGCTGGTGCGTATTTTAATATCAATGCAGTGGGTATGGGTAACCTTTGTTGATACCTTGACTGTAGCGCCCTTTTGATATAATTCTCTGCATGTATAGACGTAGCTAGGCTGAAGTAGAATGTGAAATTCAGTATTTCATGACTGGGTTAAGCCAGACATATACTAAAAATAGCTTGCTGAGATGAGAAAATAAGGTACTAAAATTGGTAACATTGTCAAAAAAATTATATCATTCTGTGTACAGGTAAATTTGCTAAGGTACTGAAACTGGTAGCATTGTTAGAAGTTACATCTTTTTTTATGCACGAGGTAGACATAATTATTAAATACTTACACTGGTGTTATCGAAAGTCTGGGTGTCAACTAGATGAGAAATGGTAGATGGGTGGCAATAGTGTGCATGAGGAACACGGCATAGTCTATGTCTTGGCAGTGGATTGTACTCATGCAATATTGTATTATAATGCATTATGTTGGTCCATGGCCTAATAAAATCTTTTGAATCTTGTTCTCACACATCGTATCATTCTGCGCGCAAAATAAGACTGATCAGGTATTAACAACAAACAAAAAAAACACCTCATTTTGTGTACAAGGCACGTTTGCCGGGGTTCTAGCACTAGCTTCAGTTTTTTTGTTGTTTTTTTTAAGTTACTGCATTCTGTGTACACGGTAAGTTACCTGGAATAAATAACTAGTTAAACTAGCATCATTAATCAAAGTTACATCTTGAAAGTAACCCATCTGTACTGAACAAATTATGACACCCTTGACAATAGCTAACCATAAATCGTACTCACAATCTTGAAGACCTGCGAATTATCCATCATAACGCTTAAGACCTAACCAGCCCAAATTCAAATGTACAAGTCTAAAAAAAAATCCGCTAGATTACCTCCGAAAACGTCCACTAGTTTTTTTCCATCAGGCAAGCTATCTCCACAAGACCCGACATGCAGACAAGCCGATGTTTTGTGTGTTTTGCTTATGGCTCGCAAACTTCACTTCATCTCTTGTCACTTTTGCATACTTTAAAGCCTGTTGAAGTAATAATAGTGTGAAGTCACGTGAGTGGGCATCAGCCTGGACAGGTCATTTATAAACCACATTATTATCATTACTATTATTATTATACCTTATTCTGCAAACTAATAAAAAACCATAGTTGGTCGTCCTTTGACTATATTGTACCGTGATTTCTCTATGCAAGTGAAATACGCTGGTTGTGTTAGTTAGACTGGACTGCTTCTCTGCTTAGCACGTAGGTTATGCATGTTCACCACATTTTTTCGCAATTTGCCATGGATTCACATTGTCTCGACCGACATTTAAAATTAAGTGGCATTGACCTTGTTGTCGTTCTGCATTGGTTTTCTAATAAATGATATGTCATCTATTATAAAAGACAGACTTAATTTATAAACTGACGAACAAGAAAGAGAATCTTCTTTGTGCATGTGCCCGGCTCGTTTTATCCGGGACTAAAGACGGAAAGGGTTGCAAAAGGGCTGTAGTCTCGCCGCAGATTAATCCATTCCAACACGCGCTACCATGAGATTCTCTATGCCAACTCAGATCGTTGATGGTAGTGGTACCGCTTTTAGATTTATATGAACTTTAATTTAGATATGACTGTCCCTTGTTTTACAATAGCTCATCCCCTACCATAGTTTTTAGCAGTCTGAGCACAAGTTAGTTATTGAGAACCTTTCAGATTTCTGGCTCAAAGAAATTCTTCATTCATATTGTCATTACTCTAAGCAAGGGCTAGTCTTTATACTTACACAATAGAATTTCATGATCTTGATGTCTAAAAGAATAGCGAAAAATTGAAAATTCCAGACTATGGGTTAGACGAGAGCGTGAAATAAATTTTATATAGGCTTACACAGCTTTGCTCTTGGATTTTACAATAACATTCCGGGTTATTGAAGATCGTAAGATTCGATGTGGTGAGTTTAAGTGCATAATAATTACGAAACTGTGTTCTGGAGTGGCTCCAGACTATTAGTTTCCGCCAAGACTGATAACTCACGGTTTGTTGACGTATCTCGCAGTGGCTTCCCTTTGGTCTCAGGCAGTGTCCACAGAGAAGCTACTGAGATCACCAGGATAATGCCCATGATCAAAAATGCTGCGAAAAAGGGGAGAGTATTCTTAGGAATAATGTAAGGGGCGACAATTCCGCCAAGCCTGGCCCCGCTGTTTACCCAACCATAAGCGAATGTTCGCACTGTCGTAGGATAGAGTTCCACCACCCAAGACATCAAGCATCCCCAGGCACCCGCATTGACCATATAGCAGGTGATTGCTAATACAGTAGTAGGTATGCCAATCTTAGCCTCATCAGAAACTGAAACGTGAAGAAATACAATGCTCAAGGAAATAAGAACCTCGATCGTAAGGAGCAAAATGGCACAGCTTCGGCGACCAATGAGATTGATCAATATTCCTCCGGAAAGTTTACCAGGGATAGAGAGTAGGGACATGGCGAGAAAGTTTATATAAAAGCTGCCAGAGAGAGCGGAGACTCCAAAGCTGAGCGCGTAGTACACAATCGACATGCTGAACCAAGAAAATCCAATAGCAAGCGTTGATTTAGTTAGTCCGCCCCGAAAAAGGTCCGTGAAGCGTCCAATGTTTTTCCCATTGTTTCCTACATGTTCTCTGCACTGACCTATCTTCACAAGAATGTCTGTGTTTGGTATTGGTTTGCCGTTCATTTTGGCGATTTTATTGGCCACACCTTTTGCGCGTTCGACCTTCCCATGAACTGCCAGCCACCTCATACTTTCTGGTACCCACAACACATTTAAACAGAACACGCCTGCTATGACTGCCGTAGCAATGTGAATGTGCCTCCAATCTTTCAATGCCAAGACCACCAAAGCAAATATGGAGGCGGAGACGTTCCAGTCTGGTATTCCGCCTAGGTATCCTCTCCATCTGTGATTCAGAAACTCAGAACAGAAAGGAAAAGATACCGAGAAAATTCCTCCGAACGTCAAACCGATGACAAATCTGACAATTGCAAACATGATCCATGAAGTAGAAAACACAGCAATTATGTTCATCGCGGAGCACACAGCCAGATTTGTATACACTGTCAACTTCCTCCCTAACTTTGTTCCCATGACACCACCTATGCCGTGTCCCAACAATACACCTAGCATCTGAAGTGATATGATGACAGAGGGTATCCAAGATCGGTCGCAAACAAGATTCCATTCTGTCACAATGGTGGAGCTGCCGTCTTTAAACTTGACTATGCCCTGACAGTTTTGTACATTAAGGTCACATGTCCAAGGAAAGGATGTTGCGTTTTGATCATGGAAATATTGCGTCATATTGATATCATTAGTTATCCAATCTGTGATGTTCTTGTCGACAATCATTAAGTTCTTGCCCATGTTTTCTGTGTCTGAATCGTTGAGTTCCTTTCTGACACACTCCATCCCTGGGTTGTAGTTACCAAACACCATCATCAACATACTCCAGGTGGGAGGAAGTTCTGACGCGATGCTCGCAAAAAACATGACGACCTGGAATCGACCACATCCTCCGGTTTTCTCCAACAGAATGTCGATGTTATCTGCATCCATTATTGTTGTCTTCAATTTTTAAATTAAAGATACGACTGACTAATAGGTAGACTTCATGTGCTGTGTGAGTGAATACTCTACGTTTTTAAAATTAATGAGTACTGCAACATTAAGTTGCGTCGTGTACGTTTCGCTGGACTAGAATGGCTTGTGGATCTAACTGCTAAGAGAACTAGAATGACCTTCTAGGTCCTATATAAATGGTTGAAGGTTTTTGTAATTTTATTACTCGTGTACAGCATCTAACCTTTCCCACAGGTCAGTGGCGGAGCATGGTCCAATTTTTTGGTGGGGCTATAATAACGATTTTCAACGAGAATTTGGGGGAATAGAAAAGGGCGAACACACGCATGACCATGAGCTAGGTAATATTAATAGCTTAGGATATGTGTGAGCCTAACATGCTTAGAGGAAGAACGTGCTAAATAGGTCTGCACAAGTGGCTTTATTATAGGAATCATCTTAGTGGTGAAGCAGTTGGGAAGCAGCATGGTCGAATGATTGTGGTCTTTTTCTGTTAATTAATAGACTGCGCGAAGTGTTGAGTATTAACAGACAGAATAGTGTGGATTCATCCCATAGCCTTTAAAGAGACGCCGCCTCTGACAATTAAGGTCATCGTCTATCAAGCATGAGCAAGTCATTATATCTTTCAGCCACAAAAATGTGATGTACATATAAAAAAAAAATGCAATCGAAGCAAACAATATTGTGGTTTTTTTATAGCCAAGTTTAAGTTACAGCTGCGTTCATGCTATTTTAATGGCACATTGCCATTGACAGTTTACGATCAGGCCTGCAAGTTCTTGAACACTAAGCATTATTGTGTTCTTTTAATACTGTTGCAACCCTTATACACTTTTAACGTTTTATTTATTATAGTAAAAAGTATTTAATCACCCATATGGAGCTTACCTCTGTGCCAGCTGCAGCTAATGAAGTCTTTGAGCGATTCTATAAAAACAGAGAACTTGCGGGTTATCGATTGTTAATTAAACAGTACTTAAAAAATCACCGGCATTAGGATTATTATGGTCTTAGAAATTGGTCTTCACGAGCTACCCGTATAATAGTTTATTTGTGTATCTATTATCTATAAAACTCTTCCCAACCACCCCGCTCCGCATGCTCCCTCCTCGATCAAAGAGTAATATTACAGACGTCCTCTTTACCCCTTATCATATTATTTAGCCTACTTCTAACTCCAAAGGTTATAGCCTATCTTTGATCAAATTTTGTGGGAATTTTCTTGTGGTAATCACACTCACATACATACACACACACACACACACACACACACACACACACACACACACACACACACACACACACACACACANCGCAAATCAAGAGTCATATTTTTTCAAACAATTATTGCGAGTTCGTTATATTACTGTCAAGTACCACATATATGTACTAAGTTTTGATGTGATCGATTAATATATTAAGTTATTTTATTCTACATTTAAAAGCATTTATTTCCGTTATTTTTTTTTATTCAACAGCCAGTATTAAAACTATTCTCGTTTTATGATAGATGATTCATTGATTATGGATGATAATTGGGGGTGACAGACGGAGAGTCCATGTTGGATGGAAATTAGATGGAATAATAATGTATCATATAATTATATATAGATCATGGGTGAGGGACAGATGAATAATATATGAGTTCTGCATATTGGGCGGATGATGGATGAATAATGGATCTACACGAGATGGATGATGGATCAATTGAGTATAGATGGATAACATTTACATGATCGACGGATGAAGGATGGATAACAGATAGATCATAGATTAAAAATTGATCTGTTATGTTATATTATTGATAGATAGGAGATGGATAGTGGATGAATGGATAACATGATAATATGGATTATTCACAATGGAAGAATAACATAATGCATGATGAGCGAATGATGGTGGATTGATGAATAATTGAACCAAACAGATGATGAACAGATTATCAAAGATCAAAGGGTAAATGATAAATAATGGGTGATTAGTGGATCAACAACAATTTAATAAAAACTGGATATTTAGGATGATGGACATATAGCTACTAAATGGATATTCGAGGATGGATAAAAGGTTAATGATGAACAGATAGTTGATGATTCTGGATGGATGAGTGATGGGTACCTGAATGGAGAAATGGTTGATGCGTGGATGGAGCGTTTATGGACTGATGTTAATAGATTAAGATATTATTACGAGATAATAAATTAATCATGCCACACCAGCCTTTCAGCACAAACAAAAGCATCCACCAATTCATTATTCATCTATCCATCCATCCATCCATCCATCCAGCCATCCACTATCCATCCACCATCCATCCATCCATCCATCCTCCATCCATCTATCCATCCATCCATCCATCCATCCATTCAAGATACTATTAAGGGATAATATATCATGCCACACTAGCCCAAACAAATCCCTCCATCCATCCATCCATCCATCCATCCATCCATCCATCCAATTACAGGTTGACACACACACAAATTGAACCCTTAATTTTGTCAGTGACTTTGACAGTAATCAGTAAATATTTTCAATTTTTGCCGTGGCAAACATTATGATATGGAGCGTGAACATGACAATGTTCAACTCTGTAATGGAATTATAAACAGAGCAACAATATTCTGAAACAAGTAACTCTGTGAGCATACATACTATGTAGTACGGTGGTAAGAATGGATTAAGGGTTGCACTGAATGAAACGATTCAGCGATTTGTCATAGATATTTTAACAGGAAAAAAAAAGGCACATAGCAAATTAATCAGATCTTTCTAGTTTAAATATACGGGACGTCTTTATTTTTTTAACACGCAGTAATGAGTACCAAACCTGTCAATATGGTATATATTCTTCATCTTGCTTTTCAGTGTTCCCTGGTCATACCAGCAGACCTCTATAGGCCATAAACTGGGTGGTCAGCTGAAGGTCTCATAGTTAACTGGCAATGGTCATAAAGGTATATTCAAGAAAGGGAAAGTTTTCTTACACTATTAACGAAATAGCTAATCTGTGTAAACCGACCACCTATCTAAGGCAGACTGCTTTTCTAAAGTATGGTAGTAGCAATACATAAGTACCATTGTTATCTAAAACTCTGCAGTAAGTTTCTTGCCTTGTGTTAAACAGCCTATCATTTTGAGCATTTCCAGGTATGATTTAGAAAAACATACTAGTCTATTTACATGGACGTTCTTCTAAAATGTTCCATATATTTTTTTTTTCTGTGGCCAATTACAAAAATCTATAAAACCCTTCTCTTTTCCCGTGTTTTCAACTATAATACAAATGACAGTAATAATGACCATAACAAGTCTTGATTTGCAGCCTTCTTACAAAGGAATTTGAACAGTATGAAACATTACAATGTCAATAATAATAAAGATTTCAAAAAGGAAATAAACATTCGCACACTCGCACTTCCAGGCAAACAATTTCATTATATGTTATGCTACAAATAGTGTTAATTGTCTGATTACTGTATGTTATGGTTTGTGCTGTCAAGGAACTATTTAATCTTTCAAAATAGTAGTCATTATAAGCTTGAAGTCTTTCTGTAAATCGTCCTCGTAAAAGGATTAAACACTTTCAAAGAAACTGTCAGTTTTCATGTCCTTGATTATTTCACCATTGTAAGCAGCTTCTGTAACATTAGTTTCGGGATCATTTAGGTTATGTTAAAGAGCATGCCCGGTAGAGTTTCGCCTTGCCTGATACCTGTATTGCAAACGTCCATTTATGTTTCAGTGCTCCCCATTTCAACTATGGATTTTGTGTGGTTTGTATATTACCAACGTGACTAAAATTTTCCTTTAATTCTGCCATTTGCTATCTGTATTGGAAGTTCCGATCACCAAACACTATTGTAATCGTCGGAAACATCTATGAAGGCTAAATATAACTTTTTTTTTCTTATGTGTTATATGCTCGAGTAGCAAATGTAAGTTCGGTTGATGATCCGTGAGTTCGTTTGAAGGCTGGCATGAGGGTTACTAAGAAACCTCATTTATTTCTAAGTAATTTGGCAGATTCTAGTAAACAGTTTACTCATATCTTCGTAGTGTGAATTGGTCTATAATGGTTGGCAACTTCTCGGGTTTTTTGTTTTTATATATCAGTATGATGATGTCTAATGACCATTACGATGGGTAATTAATGTCGCTTTGATGATCGGCTTGAATGGTCACTTATACGTAAATCTTGGGTTAAAGCAATAAAGTCATATCTGCAAGAATGCTGTTTTGAGATAAACGAGTTTGAAGTTTTGATGAGAATTTTCGATGAAAACTGTGAAATCAGAGATTCCTTTGTATGGTCATATAATATGTTTTTTTGTGATCTGTACACACAAATTCAAGCACTTACATCTCCTCAGTTTTGCAGATATTCTAGTTTATTTCAAAACTCCCTTATGACAAATAAACACTTGAATATTTGCAGATATGACATTCTTGCTTTAACCCCTCGAAATATTGGTAACAGGGTTTGTTGCCCTAGCTTAAATTCTTTGTGTTCTGATCATGAATGAATGGTTTAAAAGCCTTTAATTTTTGTATGGAAAGGATTTCATGTTTACGTATTTCATATTTAAAAATACTGTTAACTTCTTTCTAATGAAAAAAACAAAACAAAAAAAAACAACGGTTGGTCATTTCAACATTCATTGCTCACCGATGTGCGAGTGTATTACTTTGTCGTGTTCATACATTTCATGCTGGCGTTTCTGTCGCGCAAAACATCTTTTATTTGCTGAAAATGTTTCAGAAATCCTCGGGGTGTCGTTGTCTGAATCTTTTAATATCCTGTTATTTTTTTCTTTGTTTCGTACACTCCACCCCCCACCCACACACACACCCACACACACACACACATACAAACACACTGCATTATACGAGTATTATAAGTAGGCGTTTTCGCTGATCTGAAGCTGGTCTTAAAGGAAGTGCATACTGCTGACACTTTCCACATGTACACCAATCTGCGTACAACGTGAGTATGATGGATCATAGATGCAGGTTTCAATCTCATAAATTGTGCTAGTCTCTGTAAGCGGTAGGCTTGAAGGGATACTAAAACTGGTTTCCGTCACAAAACTTGCATCATTCTGTGTATAAGGTTGCAATTTCGAGTATAAAAGTATAAATATTGATGTCATTCTCCATTATTTCGTGG